>MJUU01026594.1:23411-41624 GCA_002080025.1 Modiolus philippinarum
ATAGGAGTAGCAGTCTTTATTTAAATTCCCTATATCAATCAAACTACAATCAACATCGTTACATTGCTGTTATATAAATTTATAAATTTCAATTGCAATTTTAACAATGCACCAAAACCAGCGCCTCATTTTCATTTGTCTCACATGAACTTCTTATGATGTCTTAATCAGAAACAATTTTTATATCGGACAGGCTCGCTGCTTTATTTTCTGAGTATTCTACACGTCTTGCAATGTGATTAGAGTTTCTCAATAAATGTCCTCATTTACTTCTTCTTTCTTGTCCATTTTTCTCGCCTTTCTTATAACAATAGAAAAAAAAAACATGTATATTTTTTCCCTGTCATTTGGTCACAATTATAAGTAAGATTAGTAAGGCACCAGGTAAAGAGAAATGACTCTGATGAAAATATATCATATAGATGTCTTTCTTACATGAATATATATTCTAAAACATTACTCAATAATCTAGCAAATTTAAATCATTATTTGTCATCAACCAAATAAAGTTTTCTTTGGTAAGATTCTTAAGTTTGAGTATTTTATGAATATGTCACCTAGAAAAATTTTGTCTATGACCTATGACCTGTGACATTTTAATAGAAAATGAATTCGTCGTCCATGCACTTAGTATTTTAGAACACCGTCAGTAGAATACCGAAGGAACAAAGGAAGTGATCAACTCAAAAATTGAAGTCCAAAGACATGGCAAAACGGCAACAGAGAAAAAACAAGGACTTGAGATAGCCACAATACACGGACATTAAGAACTAAGGCACTCATAATATGATCTCCCATGAAAAACGGGGGTGTCATCAGGTGCTCCGGAAGGGAGAGCATGTCCTCCTCCGCTAGCGGCACCCGTCACACTATCAGTGATCAATCCAGGGTTGAGTCAAAACCGGTTATATCAAATCCGTGAAGACACGAAATCTAGCTGAAAATGTCCGTTTCCATTTGGGACACAGACACGTCATATCTGTCAATCATGTCATGGTGACGGCCATAGAATTTTTGAAGGGATGAAAGTAACAAATGCTAAACAAATCCCCGACTAAGCAGCTTTTAAGACAGTGTATTTGCTCTATTCAAAACATCTTTGTATAAAATACATGCTCGACAGAAACGAATCAACTGTGAAATGTATACACTCTATAGGCTGGAGGTGTAGGTATATTGCTGCTCAGAAAGGGAAAGTTCACGTGAAAGTAAAAATCATCACGTTTGTCATATAGCTTAGATTTCAAACGTTTATCTCCGTCGATGTATATCAAAAGATTTAAGCCCGAAGCTGAAGTAGGGGTATCAGTACTCTCTTTAATTTCAAGCTCATTTTAATAGATCTGGTGAAAATATTCCTTGCATTTTGAATTATAAAGAGAAAGTACATCGTCTATGCAGCATAAGCTGAAATTAAAGTACTGGGCTAAATGATTTTGTTTTCTCTGTTAACCCTTGGCCTCATACGAGCAAAGAAAGAGATCAACTGAAAGCGGCGCGCAGTAAGTTATTTTAAGTATCTTTTCTCATCGTTGGAAAACCCACGATTAGTCGCACTCTTGGTTCGCTTCCACTTACGCGATTATTCATGACAATGAGAAAAACTATGCCAAAGGGCCCACGGTCGTGGCCGATTGTGAGTTTCCGACAGTGTCTTTTTAGGTAGTATTTCTCTTTTTTTTCTGTGATTGGATTAACCATTCGCTCCTAACGAACAGTCTCTATTCTCAAGTTATGATTTCTATTTCGGAGGAGTTATGGACAAATATTCCTCAAAAATAAAATTCAAAGCTAGGATACCAAGAACTATTTAAAATTCTAATATTCTTTGAGGTTACTGGTTTCTTATGCTTCCAACTTTTGAAGTATAATACAGTTAAATTCCCTTTTTTTAGATTTTTTTTAAGCGTATCATATTTTTATAAGCTTGAAAGAAAGATAAACTAGTGTAAGGATCCTCTGAATATCTATTCATTAATGCAGCTTTTCCATCAATAGTTTGTTTTTCATCAAATTTAAATCTGGATAATTTTGTAACATTTTTTGTTGGCTCCTTGCTTTTTTTTTTCTTAAGTAACAGAGTACTGGCTTTCTCAAAAGAGAATTTATATATTAAGTAGTTTTATTCCTCATTTAAAAGATTGTTCATCTCCGTTTTCATAGCTAGTAAAGAAAATATTTTTTTTAAATTTATAATTCTGTCATCATTCTAAACAAATAATAATTATGGAAATCCATTAAAGTTTGGATTTCTGTTTTGCCTTTTAAATTATTCAAAAATTTTAAAGGATTTTTTTTCTGTGACAATTTGAAAACCTTTTTTAAAATCTCACACATTCATACTGAAAATATAACAAGGTAAATGTTCGGAATAATCTACTACACTGCAACCGTTATGTGTTAAACGTATGAATTTTCCAGTGCTATTACCCAATATTCTAAAAAAACAAAATCCAAGTAACTCTCTACCTCTTGTATCCATAACGGTATCACATCTAGCTTTCCCCTCTATTATATTATATATCATAATTTTTATGGAGACTGGTTGGTATCATCATTTTCTGCATTAAAGTCACCAATAAAAATAACATCTCCCAGTTTGCTATTCCTTTCAAAGAGATCTTTTCTATGATTTATTTTAGCTATATTACTTGGGCTATAGTATATGACAAATATAAAAATGTCTCTTGGAATTGAAGAAGCTTTGTTTAGTTTCAGCTACTGCTACTCAAAGGTTTCGTGATTCACGAACTTACTACCTGGTCTTACATTATTCCTATAATGATGCCAATACCACCAAAATCTATTATTTTTAGATCTATAGAGACAAAATATTTGAAACCATCAATTGAAATATGTGTGTTATAACCAACATTAGTTTCTGTTAGGAAAGCTAAATTATCATTTCTCTCCCTCGCGCAAAGCTCTGTTCATAGCTGATTTTGTCTTTACATTTAGGTCATAAATACATAGCTGTATTTATTTGCAAGTTAAATAAGTTATTCTAATTACATACTGTATTAATGTGCTATATCTCGTCCACTTATTCACTCTGTCATTTATATTATATTTATTTGTATTGTTATATGACCTCTTGTTGCACATGTATGTGTCTGAGTGTACTAATGAAATCTGAAAATCTGAAATCTGAAATTATGCTCTATCTATTTTTGAACATCTTTGAGTTTATAGTCTTCCAAACATTTAGATTTTGTCTGCACTGAAGAAACATAAGTTGTCGAATTGCGCATATCCACAGTAACTTCGGTATTTAGTTATTTTTTAAATTCTGCAAAAAAATTGTATAGAAATAAGAGGAAAAGGTTTTTTACCATTTATTCAAAAATTAGTTCAGTGACCCCATTTTTTTTCATGCAAAGCGAAGGAAAGTATATTAGCTAATAATTTACTAAATTATTTTTTTTTATCTGCTGTAAAAAATAGATTTACATTTGGTTAAAATTATCTTATTTTCTGTCATTTCAACCAAAAATAACTGATTTTTCGATGACAGCATTCACGCTTACTTGGCCTGTAACCTCCAATTTTTATTATTTTATTTTGTATGCGCTAATAACAAAGCGTAAGTCATGAAAATGTCAGAAAATTCTATCTTACAATTTTTAGACCCTCGTTCCACCTTAAATACCTTTGATTACAATATAAATAAATATTAATCTTACCCTTCGCAATTAATTAATTAGGAGTGGATACCTAAAGTTTAGCCTGCGCACTCCGTTGGAAATCAAAGGCATCATTTTCATCAACATCTTTAAATTATTTCCAGTTTTAAATCTGAATATTTCAGTTTTTTAATATTTTACAAAAGGATCTGGAGAAAATGAACATGAGACCATAACACATATGTTAACTACAACTGCAATAATTTTAATGAGCTGTATGTTTACATGCATCGCAAATAAACAACACTTATTTACGTAATCTCAGAATACGTATTGTGTATTTAGGTGTGATGAGCAGCCATAGCTGCAGGTGTGTATTCCCTGTTGGCTACAATTGAGGACAAACAAATTGATGTCATAACCCCCTTCCTTTTCAGGACACATAATGCAACCATATTAATACGTAAATAAAACAGCCTCTGGAAAACAGCAAAGATTGGCGGATCCTGAGGGAGGGGCTTTCTGGAGTTGGAACCATCTTTTTCTGCATTTCTTCCTGGAATCCCTTTGGATCTTCCTTTCTGAGAGCCGACATCAGATTAGTGAATCATAACCTTGTTTCACATGTGATTAGTAATTTCTTAATTTTAGTAAATGAAAATGGGAAAATTTTAGTAAATTTTCACACAAAGTGATAAAGAAATAATCGGGAAAGGTTCTACTAATCAAATGGTCATTGCAAAAAACACATGGAATCACCAATAAACTCCATAATAATAAGGTCTAACAAAAACTCGCCAGAAGACTCACTATTCATGTTCTTAAATAACATTTATTTAGGCGGGGAAGTACTTCACAAAAATTGTCTCCCCTGTAAATTTGTTTTCCTGCCATCTCCTCAAATAAACAAGATGTGTGATGACACAGCCACGTTAAAAAAATCAAATTTCTAATATTTGTGGTATTTTTTTACATTTCACATACACTGTATCTTATGCTGCAACAATCGTTCTATGGAACATATATATGAGAAATATACAATTATCGTTGATTAATTCATAAAACATTGTTTTAAAACCAACTCTATCTGATGGTCAAAACTAGAAGGATATTAAAGAAAAAAATCTGGCCACCCTCAAAGGGCATGGGCGGAAACAAAATTTATGAGTATTATTAAACATGTAATCATGCATCGTATAAACCATATAAAATTGATTTCTGCATATGGCCTTTTTCAGGATCCACTTTTTTTCAAGTTTTTTTAGTAGGGAGAAAATGGACTTTTCATTATATTTTTAGCTCGCGAGTGATTTGTACTCACTGTGAAATAAATATGCGGCAAATACAGGGGCATGTATTACTTAAAGTATTTTTCACTTCGTTAAATTTCAAGATTTTCGGACACGTGTTAATTAGTATTTGAGGTGTAATATAAGGGTGGTTACTAGTTGGTATTTTTAGAAAGATATTTTGACAGTTTCCTATTTATACAAAGTTGATTACTGAAAGAAACCTCAGAAAGAATGCATAGGAGATAAAATTCGATCGTCTTTGAACTTTTATTCTGGAGAAGCGCTACAAAGGGCGGACATAAGAATTTGCACATGGATTAAAAGGGATATTGGCAATCCTCACACAAATTTTGGTCAAAATCTAAAGATAGCCTTTTTGGGGATCCACTTTGAAAGACAGACACCAACTTGATCTTTTACGCCGATTTGTGCATCGTAATTGCATCTATACGTTCACCTGCGGCAATCTGTGTTGTTTTCATATAAGTTCAAAATAAAGGAATGAAAAATATTAGTATTTTTTCATTGGAAATAACTTTTATAATTATTTATCTATGGTAAACAATCCAAAAAGTAACATTTCTACCTCATTTAAACGAGAGATCAATTTTTATTGTTCTATTTCAACCACTTCCCCGCCTGTATTACTATTCCGAGTATTTAGTCGAAGTGTAATATTGCGCTGTAGAGTCGTCTTACCCCGCGACTTAAATTCAAATTCGACTTTCTGTGGATCGGAAAACATTTAGTCGTACTAATATTTATCTACGTCTCGCGCATGCTTAAGATCGGGTTTCACGGTGAAGTAATTAAGTTTTAGAATTTCACCCTTTTAACACGGACTCTATACGAGAACAACGACTTTTGACTTTCGACTTTTTTTATATTTTTCCGACGCATTTAACCTCTGAACTTTATGATGCTGAAACCTTGGTAACAGATTCCCATGACCAAGTATCTTCACTGTGATTGGACAAAAAGGTTTTCAAGTACACCAAATTGAGGTTCCTAAAAGGGGTGTTGTCGTACGATGCACAAGGTAAATAAAAAGTTGCCTTAATTCTTCAACATACGGGAAATAATTTTGTAAATGTTCAATATACACGGAATAATAACAACAGAAAAAAATAGGATGCACTTTAATTTATCTATAAAAGTGCCCAGTATCAAACTACATTCATAAATTTCCCACACATTGTTATTATTCAAGGTCAAAGGTCACATGTATTGAATTCTTACAATTTTTACTTTGCTGTTAGTGAAGTGAAATGATTTAAACAAATTAAAATAATTGAGTAAATACATTAGATAGATAATCTTCAAAGAACCCAAAGTTTTTTTGTTACGGATACACAGCTTATTGACAAATGACGTTTTGTAATTATTTTGACTTATTTCAGTAAAACAAGTTTTCACTATTCAAATTTAAGACCATATTCTGCAAAAGGACTGAACTAACTTAGTGCTTTAGTTTTTTGTGTTGTATATGTAATGTTCGTGTGTTCTGTGGACATGTAGTGTCTGTGGTCTTCCGTCTTCTGGTGTTCTTGCTTTTGCCTTGTCTCTGGACTATGATTTATGTAATCTTGAGCTTTTTTCCTTCGATATTCTATTGCTGTTGTTATGTCATAGACTACTTATCAGAAAGACTTTGTAAACGGTTGTGGATATGGATTATCAAATGAAGTGAAGAATTATGCTGATTAGGACAACGAATGATACAAAAAGAGGTGGACATTCTGACGCAATCATTGTGTTTTATGTGGCCGGCCTTCTATGCAGATGTTCGTGCTTATAACATATAACCAGACTACAACTGTTCGGTCGTTTCAGATGTGTTTCTGATATCTGACATGTTGATAGATTACAATATGGTGACGTATCGTGGATTTTTGTTGGTGACCCTGGAGGTTGAATGTTAGCTTAAGGTCATACTGTTTTTCAATGATCAAAGTAGTGTCTGGACTATAACTATTATGTGAGTGGATGTAGGCAATTTGTATTTAAATTTTAATGAAGTAAGTGAGAACCGAACCGTCAATCAAAAGAACGAACAATCCACGGACAATGGCAACATCGGACACACCAAGAAACAAGGACACCACTTAAGTACGGGACAAAAATGAAAAATAGAGACACACATACAGATGAACAACACGGATCCAATAAAAACCATGGGTGAGATCAGATGTACCGGTAGAGTAAGCATGTCCTGCTTCTTATAAGACACCCGCCGTGTTGAACATGTCAAATCCGGTAGTAAAGTCAAATCCAATAGAGGAAAACAAACTTTAGTTGCAGAGGGAAAGATCTGTGTCAAGGCAATGTGCTATGGACAATTGTCGATTATCTTGAATTTTGTCCTCGAAGTTAATTATTTACAGTAGACTTGTTGGAGATGGATAATATCTCAAATATAAAAGAAAATGTGGATATCGTGTAACGATCGCCATTTAGTTTTCTATGGGTCAAGTCAAACACACAGAACATTAAACATAAATCAGTACATGAAAGACCCTGACATGAACAAACATTCCTTAGAGCATATTGACATTCCCTTACATGGCATATTAAATCTTGTAAAAAATCACCCGAAATTGGACCGTCGAAAAAAACAGGATCCAAACCAGAAAGACCCTCTTTCCACATAGAATAGAATGGTGACACATTTGGTGGCTTACACTGATCAGCAGTCATGCATACTTTTGTTTGTATAGAAGCCCGAAACACATGCTGTTTAAACGCAGCTTAACTTGGTGGAATGCGAACGAGACTGCAGTCTTTGCTTGTTTAAATCTTGACTTGCCTCGGAGGCCTTGCCCTTTGGGCACAAGCTGTCTGGACAATTCGACAGCTTCATCAGTGTCTGAACAACAATTGGCATGTAGATTCTGATACCGATCCGGAATTTCCTTCATAAACTTATACACAGACTTCTTGCCAATACCGAACATGCTGGAAGTTGTATCAGCACAACCTGTCGAGGAATGTAGAGCAGGTAGTATTTTATTGATAACTGGAGAAATAGAAGAACAAATATCGTGAACTGGGATATATCGTCGTCCGTCTTTTACCGCACCTATTGTCCCAGTCTGAAACCAAACTTCTTTTGTGTTTTTCATCTGATGATAAAAATGAACTAATAGAATATCTGTGTCAGATGACATCACAATTATGTACTACCTGCGTACTGTGCATGTAAAACTATTCTAGTGTCTGCTTCTTCTTGAGATGAGAACAGTTGTGGGATGTTCTTAATACCATCAGTTGTCATTTTTTATTATTTCAGGATCATTGAAAGATCCTGCAAAACTCACAGCTTGACCCTTCTGCATCTTCGATTTTTCTATTCGTTCAAAATGCGACACTGCAAATTGACGGCTGAATTTTATGAGTGCCTGTTTGTTCACATTTGCAGACATGAATTTTTTACAGTCTGATATTGCTCTACCCGCAATTACATCAAAGTTCCTCGATGATGAAATTGATTTTGAACGGCGCTCTCTCTCGGCACTTGTTATAGAATGTTTTATGTCGTATCTGTCGAATACGTCTGCAACAATTGCTGCACTATCAAGGGAGGACATTTGGACTTGTACATAAACAAATGCAAAATAACCAAATGTTTTGCCGTTTTTCACGTTCATCGCTTGAAACATTGCCGTGCCATCACGTATGAGTACCGAGTTTGACACTTCAAATTCAGGGATTTTGGGAGAGATCCGGGACTATTCATTCTCAAGTAGATGACCAAGATCTGCCTTACAAGCTTTCCTCATTATTTCATCATCGTGAAACAATGCGTGGGAATCGGGCCAACAGGATAAGAAGTGATTTCCTCTATTGTCACCTCTGCTCGACAGTTTGAAAGGACAAGGGCTCTACGGCAAATAGTCTCGGGATTGATGTGCGCGTTAACAATATCACCAGATTTACTCTAAAGACTGATGGTCTTTGTCATATCTTCAAATGTTTTTATCTAATCTAGAAATTGGGCTATAGAAACTTTTGGGATTTCGTGGACAATGAGCAGTCTACAATTTTTTAACCATCTCGTTGCCGACCTCTACCATATTCGAGCAAACACTTCATTACCTCATTAGACGCATGAATACCAGTTGATTTGTTTTTTTTTTCGAATGAAGCTCTGGTTGGGAAGGATTTGTCATGTTTTCCCTGAATGAAACAAATGAGAATTTTAACGTGGTCTTCGTCTCGTTTAAGTCTCTTCATGTGAAGATGAGCAGTAGTCTTGGCCTTCATTTTCGGATCGTCTTTTCATTTCCTTGCTGAAATGACCGAAAATATATCTGGTAACGGTCCATCTAATTAGAGCAGATTTCTGATGTGTTATACCTACTTTGCCACTGTGACAGTCATTTCTGTGGCCATTTCACTTCAAAAACCTCTAAATGGCTGGCACCAGCTGTTTGCCTAACAACAAACTCAGATCGGAGAAAGGAAGATCGTATCTCCACTAGCAGTGTTATCATATAAAGAATATACATTGCCATCCATCTTGAATAATTGACCTTGTTTGTAACAAAAAAGTAAGGGAGTATTTCAATAGAAGTTTCTAAATGAAGATTCCACAACCCCATGCGCTCTTCCCTGATATTTGTTAGTAGAATACCTACGGCTTTGATGAACATATCCCAATATCTAAACGTTGCGGACTCTTTGCACGCCCAACAACTGTACAAACTCATCAAAGGGAGAATGTGTTCTGTAAACAGGATTATAAATTCATCAGTAATGTCCTTTAAAGAGCTTTTCTCTTTAGCGTAGCAGTTAGAACACTTCTCGATACATATCCAAACCTAGTCAGGAACTAGAAACAACTTGTTATTATCATTACACCACCGAAAAAAAGAGGTAAAACCACAGAAAACTAAGAGTTTCATAACCAAGTATCAATCCTTTGACCGCTCTGTTGAACTGTCTACCTGTCAACATTTGATCCACAGAACTACTTGCATACACCCCAGAATCTATAAGAAAATCTCTCAGCCCCCATCTGCCCAAAGCTTACCTATAGACGAAATAAAACAAGAGAGCGCATGAAATCCCCCTAACCTGATAATGTAATCTTTGAACTGTTCTGGCTTAGACCATTTGACTTATTGGGCAACCGTATAAAGCTGTTGGTCATAGGTTTGGACTGAATGTTTCTGTCCTGTGCTTAATGACATGTCGGTAGATTTTTTCATTGTAGTGAATACAGTTCCCATATCACTTGGTTTAGCGTCGATGACAGGGGCATATGCCACGAATGTTTGACTTTTTTGTTCAATAGAGTGTAAACTATTAAAACCTGATAAAAAACCGTATGGCTTGGCTCTGATGGGTTTGTTTCCTTTCAAACGGAATGATAATTTTCGTGGCCCATCAACCAAAACAAAAACACTTGAAAGAGTATCTGGGACTAACGGCATTGACCTTTTCACTGACGTATCGGCCGGAGATGGAGAGTGAGTATTGGAAATCTTCACACTTTCGACATCATTACGGAGAATGCTTGCAGCTTAGTGATAGGAAAGGGGTTCTTAATAAGAATTATTGCACATATTTGTCCAATTTTTACACAAATATTCGAAAGATGTATATTTCCCTTAAATACTAATCACATTTATTTTAAGTTATTTTATACAATAGGTTTAGGTCCGAATCATATCAGTCTTGTGAATACATCAGAAAGAAATTTTTTTTTCACCGGAGATGATGTATAAATTTCACACAAATTCACCTATCTTTAAAAACAAGATTATAAAAAAATGGCTGATACGATCTTGTGACGACTCTTTAATAATGAAAATTCAATGTTTATTCTATACAAAAAAAAATAGGTGTGTGTTATGTCGGGACATTAAGGGGGTTCGCTACTCCATTTTAAGATAAATAAAATTTCAAATAAATGTGATTTTTTGTTACAAAATTAAAATAGAAATAATTCAAGCGAAAAAAATTGATAGGTTGATGATCTCGTTTTTGAGATATAAATTATTAAAATTTTGGCGGGAAACCGAACTCCTCTGAATTTTCGATTGGATTAACATTAGCAAACTTTTGACCATAAATGAATGTGACAGAATAAATAGAATTTTATGAAAGTTTTACAGAATGCCTATAAAGATATATAAAATAAAATTATGGAAAAAAAATTAGGGAGTCCATGGTCAAATAATCACAATGCTTTTATATGGATAAAACCGGAGAATTCCGAAAATCTGACAGAAATCTCAAAATATGAGGAGCAAATCTCCTTAATCTTGTAAACTATATGACTTTTTATTTATCCGCTGCTGTACGATTTTGTTTATATGCAATTTGTTTCCAAATTTTAATTTTGTTTTACAGATCACGTTCATGAAATTTTGCTCATTTTCCCTTCAAAATTCTCTGTAATCTTCATAGTATTATTTTAATCAGAATTTTACCTATGTAAATATTTTCTTTAACCAGTCTTATAGAAAATTTTAGTTTTTGCTTCAAAAGTTAAAAAGGGTTTTAAAACAATATTTATCAATTTTGATATAATGCAAAATAATTTTGTTGTACTTACAAAGTAATAAAAAGTTGAACTCAAAGAGTACCTTACCATCTTTTCAATCTGAACCCCATTCATTCAGCAAACTTTGTAAAGGAGTTGAAAGAACTAGCAAATGCGAATGAAAGAAAATAAAGAACGTAACAGTGAATGGTAGCCTATGGTAACCCCCGAGACTAACAATCCACCGTCAGAAACATCGACCAAGGGGTAATCAATAGGGTCTGTAAGTCTCGTCATGTGACTCACGAGATTCTACGATAAACAGGCAATTCGAAAACATTTCCCGCCAAAACATGACGTCTGAGGATTATGACGTTGAAATTTTTGTTTGAAACGTCATATATCTTCGTTTAAAATGTAACTACCGGGTACAAGTTTTGATCCCGGAAGTTCCAAAATTGTACGAGACTTACAGGCCCTATAACTAAAATACCGAAGTTACATTAAATTTAGTTTCTTCAAATGGCCATTTCGACACCTTATGTCTTTTCAGTGCAGAACATATTAAATATATGGAAGACTTAAATCCGAAAGATGTATGCTGCTGATAATGAACAAATAACTAAGGGGATTTAAAATGAAAACAAAACCAGATAAAGGCTTAGATTAGCACGAAGGATATTGTTTTCTTAATTTAGATATTGCAAGATTCTAAACAAATCATGATTTTTAGGGCCTTTGAAATTTTGTAGCATAATTTCATAAAGGCATCTTTGAACATTTGCAGCTTCATTTCGATAGAAAAATACTCTAAGGGCTTACTATTAAACATGGGATGAGATTCATTACATAAAAGAAGTATTTTTGGTTTTGTGTCCATGTTTAACATCTATGAGTGATTGTGTTTAATCAAAGCACTGAAAACCCTAAATCTGTGACTTTTTGAATAGTGATGTAAAGGAGGGAAAATTTCAGAAAAGGGTGTTATTTTTGTATACAATTTAGAAATTCACTAAAAAACATGATAAAGTGCAGCAATTTCACAGGGGGTGTTTTAATATCATGTTAAGGTATCAAACCACCAATTCAAGCAATCAGAGTTGGAACGTATTAGAAAATAGACCTTCTTTTGAATCTAAAGATAGACTTTGTATTCTTGCACCTTCAAAACTATTCGAGGGAATTTGATGAATGATACACCCATTTAAACATTGATAGATCAGCTTTATTTCAACACCAAGGTCAATTGAGTAGGTTTAATTTTAGATCACTTAAAGGAGGGGAATTCCCAATGACTATTTTTGCGCAATGTTGTGACGTCGTGGTACGTTTTTATAGGTGGTTTTCCCCGACACACCGGGAATCTCTTAGAAGGCTTTAAAGGAATGATGAAAATTTGATATAATGTAGAGCAGGTATGTGCCTTTGACGCCCGGGCTTTGACGACAAGTATGGTCTTGGGAAGGTTAAACTTAAGATAAATTGTCAAGGGAAATTTGAAAATTCCAAATTTTAGTTGAAAATGTTAAAGAAATGGATTGGTGGTTTCACACCGAGGTACTATACTTTGTCAGTGGGCGAATACCCTCGGAACTGACGGTCCACCAGCAGAGGCATCGACCAAGTGGTAATACATAACTAAAATACCGAGGCTACTGTAAATTTGCATGCAGACGGTCGTTCCGACTACTTATGTCTCTTCAGTGCTGATAAATGTTTATTTATTGCCTTTTTAAATTAAGTTTGAACGAGGCTTGTTAACATTACAACACAGTGACAACAGCAAGTTCTGTGTCCACACTTGTTTAAAAACTAAAAAAAAGAGATTGGTTTAAAATGTTATGTTTCTGTTTCTGTGAAGAATCAACGGAAAATATTTTACACCTTTTGGACAAATTTGACTTTTGTTACATGTTTTTTTTTTTTTTGGGGGGGGGAGGTAAAAAAATGTGTCAGTTTTCCATACAATTCAAATGAGATAATATTCAGATTTGACTCTTAAAATTCTGATCTGGCTCGTGAAGCAACATTTCTTATACAAACAATAAATATGACTTTATCTAAAACGAAGACGCCTCTATCAAGAACACTGTAAAAGTTGACATACCTACAAGTTACGTAACTGATGTAATAGCCTTTGTGAAAACAAAATTGCAACTTTGTTGAGAACATGTACATTATATCTTTTAATTAATATATGAGATATGTAAATTGATATCTAATTTTTTCCGTATGTGATATGTCACGATCGAATCGAATTATTTAATTGTAATAATACATATATGCCTACAGACCCGGACGACATCTACCTCGGAGGCCAAAATATTTACAAGGAAACGTAAAGAAGTGCACTATCACGTTATTTCAAATTTTCTGCAAAATGATCACATATTTTTGGGGAATTTTATTATTGTTAATTTTAATTGTTAAAATATGGCTGGATCAACGGAAACGATTTTATCAAAGATATCCTGGATTTAAAAACAATGGCCATTGGTTTTTCGGAAATGTTGTTACTCTAAATGCATTAACTCCAAAGGAAACAGTTGAAAATTTTCCAAAGTTTTATAGATATTGTAAAGGACTTGCGAAATACAGAATATCATGTCATTATCCTGGATTGATAGCAAAAGTATTGGAAAACTCTGATCGACCACCAAATGATATGCATTATTCATGCGCAGCATTTAAACGATTAACGGTTCAACAAAGTTCTGGAAAACAATGGGAAAGATACAGAGACATACTGCACCATAGTCATGGAACAGTAAGGAGTAAAAGTCTAACAAATCTATGCCATGGAGTATTTACAAGTTATATAGATAGATGTAGTGCTCGGGAAGTAAAGAAAGTTGACCTTAGTAAAATATTAGATATGATTTACGAATGTTCAAACATATTATGGTTTGGTAATGAAATCAACAAATCAGAACGTTGCTATATAAATAAATTAACCAAAATATATAAATATTTCGCTTTAGTTAGACAAGATCATAAAAAGAAAGAGAGGGAAGGGTGTAATTCGTTTTTGTTAATATTTGATTACATTAAAACAAGGATTCAATTTATAAGTGAAAAAAGGGAGTTTCACACTGCACACAAGACAATACTGAAAAAGAGAAAAAACAAAACAAATTCGGGCGGAACTGGAGTTCTGAATTGGTTGATACGAACAGAGAAAGAGCAGGGAAAATATAAACTTACAGACGATGATTATACTGCTTTGTTTAAGGCACACCATTCTGTTGTAGACATTCTTGGTGATGTTTTTAAGTTGTCCATTTTACAACTTGCTTTACACCCCGAATGGCAAGAAAAAATACGCCAAGAAATAGTTCATACCAAAGAAGCGTTTAATGAAATAACATTTCAAGATACAAAGTACCTTAAGTGGTTTACTCAAGAAGTATTCAGAAATAGAGTCCATTCAATGTTACCTAGAACATTGAACAAGCCTATCAAATATGAAGGATATGAATTTCCAAAGGGTACTGTCATGGATATTAATTTGGGGATACTTCACCGTCATCCACATATCTGGAAGAATGCCGACAAATTTCAGCCGGAGAGATTTTGTGAGAATGTCGAGTTTTGCCAGTTCTTGCCATTTTCAGACATGGACAGAATGTGTCCCGGTAGACATCTAACATTATCAATATTAGCTGATTTTTATGAGACATTTCTACAACGGGTTAAATTTGAACTGAACTTTGGAAATCAAATTAGCTTAGACCAAGTTTATATGAGGTTTATCTAAAAAATATATCAGAACATAGGAAAATGAATAACGTTACGCAAGGCCCATTTTCATTGCACACGAATGGTATTTCAAATAGATATCAATAAACTTATAAGATTTTTATTATGATTCAACTGCATATTTTATGCATTAGACGGAATCCGGTCGGTATGTAAAATGTAATTATTACTATTAGTTGTCATTACATTAAAAAGATTGATGTCGTTAAAGTCGAGCAATTGTTTCACTTGATTTGCAGGATGCATTTAGTATGTTAGTTTTCTGTGCTAAAACTGTTATATTTTAGTTTTGTCTTCCTCGATATGTTTGTACTACAGATTTGTCCTTGTTAGGATATAAAGAAATCCAAACAATAGAAAAAATGTGTAATCTGTAGTCAAATATTATAAACCTGTAAGCAAATTTAAACTATATAAAAGAAACAATGCTTTTAAAATTTCACAATGTGTTTTTTAATGTTTTTTTCGATATATAAATGTTAGTCAGGATATGAATATGCACGACGACCACGGCCGCGTCCTCTGTAGCTACATCTCCCCCCTTATGTTACGGTATGGTCTTCTCTGTCGTCCTGGCAATCATTTCGGTAAGTCCAATACATTATCTACTATATGTCACGAATATTTGATGTGATCAATGTCTTACATATGTATATGTGATCAATGGTATGTTTTCGACAACACAGGAACTTCAAACAATCTTTATACCTGTTTAAAATGTCGGTTGTTTCCGAGTCCTGAGACTTAGAAATTTCATAACTGGACTCTATCGCTAAGACACTATCCCTTATTGACTCTGAATCGCGTTTGTTTACCCCTGAGCTCACAGTTTCTGGACTGGAAGTACTCAATACCTCTCAGGGCATCAGGATCATACTTATCAAGATCGTCTTTATTGTTTATATCTGAAGTCTTTTCTTTGTGTGATCTTTTCTCTATTTCCCTTACCAGTTTCTTCATTGGAGATTCCCTTTGCATTAGAGATTCCCTTCTCCCTGCCACTTCTCTTCTGCACCGGGGAATAAAAACAGTGGTATATTATAATCTTTCCATAGCCCCGAAGTAGTTTTCATGCATGGAATATTTTTTTATATTTCATTTGCAATATTTCAGTAAAGATGTTATAACAAATATTGAGATTAGTATAAGGAATCTGAAATCAAGAGAATGTTTACTAAATTGTAAATAAGAATATTATGAACTAGAAGTGGCACCATCAGAAATGATAGCCATGTTTGACATGGACAACAGTTGCTATAGACGCTGGATATAATTTTCCACAACATTTTGAAAATCAAATCAGGGATAGTAACTATTTTTACTGGGAAAAAATACAAGGGTAAATTTATCAAAATTAGAATCAAATATTTTTTAAATCCAATTAATGAGAATGTTTGTGCTAATTGAAACAAATTCTAAAGGTATGGTTGCTAGGTAGAATTCAAAAAAATAAATGGTTTTTTAGACTTTCAGGGGATTTTCCAAAATTGAAATAATTTCAGAATTCCAAGTATTCAGAATTTTATTTTTTTCCCAAAAACTTGAAAAAAACGAAATCATATGCTAACAGTTAAAAAAATATCAGTCTTTGACTTTTCAGGAAATTCACTAAAGTTGGAACCGGAATCAAATTTCTGAAAGCTTATTGCACGTCTGCAGACTATATACTGCAATTCTATAACAAAATTAAATTCATAAATCCAAAAATGTAAGAGTTTCACTGACAAGCTCACATGTGTCAAAATCAACATCTTGGGACCTCTTATTTGCACCAATAAGACCAATATCAATGAAAAACAGCCAATGAAAGATTGCGATCCCTCCGCTCCCCCTTTTTGGACCCCTCCCCTTGTAAAAAAAGACAAGTGTTTTTGAAACTAAATTAATCATCGTAACTGTAAAACACCAAAAAGATATGATTGCCAGGTAGAATTCCAAAACTTAATGGGTCTTTGAGATTTTCAGGAACTTTACCAAAATTAGAATCAAAGATTTTTGCAACCTGGCTGTTGAAAATCATCATTTTTACTGTAAGGAACTGAAAGAGATATGGTTGCTAGGTAGAATTTCAAAAAATAATGAGTCTTTGAGAGTTTCAGGAAATTTACCAAACTTAGAATAAAGAATTTTTGCAATCTGACTATAGAAAATGATCACTGATACAATAAGGCATCAAAAAAAAAAAAAAAAGAAATCGGTATTTGAGAGTTTCAGAAAATTTACCAAAATTAGAATCAGTCTTTTGCACTCTGATTATTGAACATGATCTTCTGTTCTAAAATTATCGACGCTTTTTGCTTCCATCGACTTTATCCTAGAATCGACAAACCGAATGAACACAAAAACAATTTTTGAAAATTAAATATATTAATAAGGGTATCGATTTGATTGATATTGCAGGCATTTTTCGGGACCCGGATGTTCAAAAACTTGTTCCAGTTTATTTTGATAATCAGGATATGCCTGTCATCTCCTTTACTTCAAAAAACCTACTAGAAGTATTTTTTTTCAATTACTCTTCTATTACATGTGATGCTAATTTCGAGAAGAACTACCCTAGCAGCTGTGACTGTTCCACTTCGCCTTATCGCTATGACCCTTGTGGGCATATATTAACGGGGGACTTGAGCATTATTGTAGACAAAGAAGTTAGACGATTCTTTAGAAAAGGGCCTAAATATCGACCACCTTCGAAAATAAACTGGCAAGCTTGTTTCGACATTATTAAAGACTCGGTAACCAACTATTGTATAAAATGGTGCAAACGAGAAAGTGCAGACAAACATGCTCTTGATATGTTTAAAGATAAAATCATTAGTAAGGTCACTAACAAAATTAATTTCTATAAAGAAAATTATTATGAGTCACCACCTAAGCTGTATGTTAACAGAATTAAGTCCAAACTGAAAGAACTTGGTGAGAAATATGTGTTTGCACCTGTCGACAAAGCTTCAAACAACGTTGCCATCATCTGAAAAAAATACTATATCGATGTCCAAAAAAAAACGAATTGGCAAAGTCTAGCACTTTTGAACGTACAAATTATGAC
>MJUU01026598.1:3778-22780 GCA_002080025.1 Modiolus philippinarum
TTTTTTTTTTTTTTTTTTTTTTGAGGGTAAAAAAAATATAGGGTTTCTTGTGCTGTTTTTCCTTTTTTTTGTAGAGATTAAGTGATTTTTAGGTCTTTTGAGGGTTTTTTGGAGGGTCAAAATTTGTAATAATATAATACTTGAGGTTGGCCAGGCTGTCCTGGACAAGCTCAAGTATTATATTATTCTTATGTCAGTTTCCTTAACTTCACGGTCCAGTGATTATGTTAAGTGTCCCCGCATCTATTTATGGTAGATCAATAACACTTGATAAATACGTTAGTCTTAGAAGGAACAAAATAACTTGGTATTTAGCTTTTTCTGTTTACTTAATTTTCACATTCTAGTCCTATCCAAAAATGTGCACTAAATTGGAATTTTCAGTTTTCAAGAATTTCTACTTCTTTGTTTTTAAGATTTATATTTCCTATAGAAGTTTTATTACAATTTTCTAATATATAGCCAGGCAATAGACCAGAATATTTTCCCGATGTAATGGAAACAGGTCAGTCTTCTGTAGCCGAAAGCCAACGGCTGAGTTGCTTCCATTACCGAGGATAAAGAATTCTGAGCTAATGTCTGACTACACTTTAAATAACTGTTTTTATTACATAATCTGCACAAGAGAGAAATAAGCTGCCGCAATGGGCGGCTGCAAAACTCAAATTAACTGCAAATTATTTTACTTATATTATTATTCTGATACACAAATTATCATCTGGAGCAAAAATTGCTTAGTAAATCTGAACAAACATTATTGGATTTTTATAAAAATCATTATTTTAGTTATCTCCAAATGTGCAAAATGGTGAAAATTATTTCATGTTGAATCATTTTGTACAGTTCATGAATACTTATTTGCTTTACACATTTTCAAAAACCACAGTATGAGTTATGTCAGTCAGAAATCTGTTTGAATTTTATGTTCAATGTGTCATGTGGTATTTCTTTCATTATCAATAATTTGAGGTTGCTTAATTAAAAGAACTTTATATTCCTAAAGAATTTATTTTTAATAACTGATTTTTTTTATGTTATATCGTTATCGCATGCCTTACATATAACAGAAATTCATTTTTACATTTGGCTAAAACTGTAGACTTATGCATGCAAAATATTAACCCTGTTCTTACAATTGAAACACTGCCTATTTAAATTTATTTTACTTCAAAAGATACAGATTTATGATTTGTATGAAATGTGATTTATTTTTACAATTAAATCAACTCAAATACCTACATATGAACAAAAAGCATCATGCCTTTGGTCGTTCCGGAAATTAAATATACCAAAAAAAAAAAGAAATTGGAAATTTTTGATTGTAATTTTCCCAGATGTTCATTATTTCACAATAAAAAAACGAATTATGTGTCAGATCAGAAGAAATATTGTTTAATAAAACTTTTTTTTTGTGGAATACATTACCAGTTACATTTGGATATACACGTAATAATCTGAATCTTAAACTAACTTTGGAGATTGTTATTTCCTCTGAACAAAAAAACTACTATTATTCTTTTGAAGTTTGTAAGTTTAGAATATGAGAAAAATGACATTGAAAAATGTATTTAGGAGAAAAAAATGGAATTTAAGATTCTAGAATTTGAGTTTTTGTGAATATTTCGAATGGATCATCAAAAATGTTATACTGATAGTCATAAAGATATCATTATAATTATAATTAATAATAGTTCACTATTATTCTGACAAATCGTGCTTCAAATAATGACCATTTATATGTAACTGATCTTTTTGCCAAATATATGTATTCAAAGTTACTGATGATTTCAAATAGTGTTTCATCAGTACGGTACAGGATGCATTTTAGCATTGAAAGCCAAGACAGTCAATTATATAGCATAACAATTAACTAACTTTAAAAATTTCCAAATAAATGTAGTTTTTTAATCGTTTTTCCAATAGCCAAAAACATTCCAAATAAGAAAATACCATTGATAAATTTCGGAAATTAATTAAAACATATCAGAAATAGATATTCCAGTAACTAAAAACTTTGCATTGAATGATAAACCTGATATTATAGGATAATTTCTACAATCCATTTTCTTTTTAAAAAAAGGTGAAATTCAAAATACATAAAAAAAAAACACTTGTATGTCGACTATATTTTGAAAACTGTTCACATTTTTTTTTCTCTGTTCACTATCAATACTATTTTTCTCATCTTTTAAACCGAGTTATTTCAAAAGATTAATCGCACTTATTCTATTTAGAAAAAAAACTCCCGAGTTAGTTTTATGTTCACATCATTTCGTGAATATCGAAATAAATGGAAATATATTCTATAAACGTTTTAATTAAACTTTATTTCATCTTATCTGAGATATGATTTTGTTTTCTTATAACGAAATAATGTAGATCTGTCAAAATAAAAAAAAGCCCAGAAAATTATGTAGGTATTTATGTGTAGTTAATGGTAAAAATATATCATATTTCATACTAAACAGTAGCTTTTGAAGTTAAATAAAATTAATAAAGCAGTGTTTTATTTGTAAAAAAAAAGTTGAAGTAATGCATATGTTAAATAAGCAGATTTGTTCAAATGTAAAAATGTATTCTACTTAAAGGTAATGCGTGATATAGTTACATAGCATCCACATTTTATTAGTTAATTTTTACATTATATATGGATTATACATCTTAACACGAAATCAGTAGGGATTCTTGAAAACTGAAATATACAATTATGTACACATTTCTGGATACAACGGCCAAATGAAGCTCCTTTTAACATTCATATTTTACTAAACAGGTCTCCAGTATGTCACGTAGAGAAATATTAATACCAAAAACCAAATAAAACATTATGTTTTAGCATTTTAAGCATGTTTTTAGAATATTTCCTAATTTTATGGGGAAGGGGTTTTTTTTCGGTATGTGTGAAATTGAAAGATGATGTAAACAAACTAGCTTGGACTAAATTTGGATTGACGGTTCAGTTCTCAATTACTTTGTTCCTATAACATCACAAAACAGTATTACATAGGCAATTGATGGACATTTATTAAGATTTTTACGATCATTACATTTAAATATCGAAGAATTGAAAATATTGTATATAGCGAAAATTCCTATTCATGTTTTTTTTTTTTGTTTTTTAATTGACATTAAAAATGTTTGAATTTTAATGGTGTTATTTTTAACTCTGTGTCACAACTCATTAGTTAGGTACAAAATACAGGGAAAATACCATAGTTGTTGGTTTTAAAAGATATTAGACAAAAAAATCGTCATTTTCACCATTTTTGCCAGAGGGATATACTTTTTTATAGTCTCACACAATACAGAAGGTATGAAATGCCAGCATTTATATGGATGATATAGCAATTCATTCGAAAAATATTCACAAAACCCCTTCAAAATCTAGAATCTCAAAACTCCCATTTATTATTGTTACCATTATCAATATCATTTTGTTGTCAATTTATAACGACTAATTTCAAAAGTTTAATCACAGTTATTTTCTAAATAGGAGATTACAACCTCTTAGATTAGTTTTAATGTATGTTTAAACTAAAAACTGCTTCATTGCAAAACTTATTATAGTAAAACGATATATTTTTTTTTTCTATCTGGAGAACAATTTAGAGGTTATTAGTTGAATATCAGATTATTTCGTGAGTATTCGAAAATGTATTCTCTAAAAGAATTAAAATAAACATTATTTATCTTATCCGAGATATAATTTTGTTTTCATCTTCCGAAATAACGTAAACCAGAAAAAATTCATTTGCCTATTTTTGTATAAATAATTGCAGGAACAACCCAAGGGATGATGTCAATTCTACTAATGTAGGTATCTGTGTTTGGTTAATGGTAAAGCTAAGTCGCATTTCATACTAATCACAATTCATTAGCTTTTGAAGTGGAATTAAATTAAATAGCAGTGTTTTATTTATAAGAAAGGGGTTAAAATTTTGCATTTGTTTAGTCTGCAGATATGTTCAAATGTAAAAATGTATTCTACTTAAAGGATAGACGTGCTGTTACTATATAACATCAATATTTTGAGTTTATATATACATTATATAGGAAATATACATCTTATCAAACAAATAAGTAGAAATTCTAGAAAACTGAAAATTGCCATTTCTGAACTTTTTTTTGAATGAACGGCTAAATGAAGCTCATTGAAACATTCTGATTTTACCAAACAGGTCTCCTGCGAGTCAGGTATGGAAAAATTTATACCCAAAATCAAATTAAACATTTTAGAATTTAAAGCATGAATATTTAGAATTTTTTCCCAAATTTTCAGAGGTAGGGTTGCTTATTTCGACATTTGTTAAACTAACAGAAGATGTAAGCAAACTATTTCAGCCTCAATTTGTTGCTATTATAAAACATTATTATATAAGGAATTAATCGACATATATTCAGATTTTTATGATCCATACATTTAAATGTCGAAAAATTGAAAATATTGAAAATAAAAAAAATGAACATTAGAAAAAAAGATGACATAAAAGGAAGGCTTTGGACTTTAATGATATTATTTTTTCAACTTTGTGTGACAACATATTTGTTAGCTACAAAAAGTGCACGAAAGTACCAAAAGTTGTTGATCTTAAAGGAAACGAGCCCGCCTCCCCTCCCAAAAAAAATACCATTTTACAAGAGAGAGATATATTTTTTGTATACCTACATAATAAAGAAGGCGTACATTCCCTAACTTATGGTTATAGTAATCTAAAAATCCATTCGTAATATATTTAGAAACTCCTTCAAGTTCTAGAATCCAAAAACTCCCATTATTTATTGATATCCTTATCAATATCATTTTTATTTCAGCTTATAATGAGTAACTTCTAAGATTAACCCAAATTCCTTTGTAAAAAGGACACTGAATCGTCCAAAATTAGTTTTAATGTATGTTTGCACTAAAACCTGCATCATCAGAAACCTACTTCTACATTAAAATGACATTATTTGTATTTTAGGGAACAATTTAGAGTTAATTTGTTGAATATCAAAGAATATTTCGTGAATATCCAAATGTAAATAAAAATCTGTTCGCTAACAAATATATCTAATCATTACTTTTTTCTGATCCGATATTTTTTCTTCTTATTGCAAAATAATGTAGATCAGGGAGAATTAAAAAACCAAAAATTTTCCATTTTGCCTCTTTTTGTATAACTTATTTCCCAAACGCCCCAGGACAGGACGTCATTTCTGCTCATGTAGATATCTGTGTTTAATTAACGGTAAAAATATGTCACATTTCATACTAATCACAAAAAGTAGTTTTTGAATTTAAATTAAAGTAAATAAGATTGATTTGAAAGGGGTTGAAATTTTGCATTTGTTAAATCAGCAGATCTGTTCAAATGTAAAGATGTATTCGAATTAAAGGTAATGCATGTTATAATAATATAAAATGAATATTTTGAGTTAATATATACATAATATAGGAAATATACATCTTAGAACAAACAAGTAGAAATTGTAGAAAATTTTAAAATTCGATTTTGTGTCTATTTTTGGATACAAGGGCCAAATTGAGCCCACTTAAACATTCATATTTTACTAAAGAGGTATCCGTGCGTCAGGAAGAGTAACATTTATACTTAAAATCAAATAAGAAATTATATTTCAGAATTTAAAGCATGACTATTTAGAGTTTTTTCATAATTTTTAGGGGAAGTGGTGCTTATTTAGACATTTGATTAAGTAACAGAAGATGTAAACAAATCATTATGGTTTCAGTTTGCATTGACGGTTCGGTTCTGAATTATTTTTTTGCTATAACATCATAAAACATTATTATATAGGCAATTGTAGGACATATATTCAGATTTTTTCGATTATTACATTTAAATGTCGAAAAATTCAAAATATTCTATAAAGCAAAAATTTCCAGTTTATTTTCAAAACTTTTGACATAAAAAAAAGTCTTGGACTTTAATGGTGTTATTTTTTTAACTTTGTGTCACAACTGATTAGTTAGGTACAAAAGTGCAGAGACAATACTTCAGTTGTTGATCTAAAAAGGTGTTAGCCAAAAATCGTTATTTTCATAATTTTTACCAGATATACATTTTTTATATTCCCAAACAATACAGAGGGTGTGAAATGCCAACATTTATATTAACGATATGACGATTCATTCTAAATATATTCACAAAAATCTTTCAAATTCTAGAATCCAAAAACTCGATTTTTTATTGTTATCATTGCCAATATCATTTTATTGCAATTTATAACAACTAATCTCAAAAGATTAATCGCAATCATTTACTAAATAGGAGATTACAACATCCACAATTAGTTTTAATGTATGTTTGAACTAAAACTGCTTCATCAGAAAATTACTTCTTACATAAAAACAATAGTTTTGTATTTTGGAGAACAATTTAGAGGTTATTTGTTGAATACAAAAGATTAGTTCGTGAATATCCAAACGTAAATGAAAATGTATTCTCTAAAAGATTTTAATAAACATTTTTCTATTCTAATCCGAGACATACTTTCATTTTCCTCTTAGGAAATAACGTAAACCTGGGAAAATTAAAAATAAAAAAAAATTTATTATGCCCAATTTGTATACATAATTGACGAAACGGTTCAAGACAGGACGTTATTTCTACTCATGTAGATATTTGTGTTTAGTTAAAGGTAAACATATGTCACATTTCATGCTAATCGCAAAAAGTAGCTTTTGAAGTGAGTTAAAATTAAATGCACCGGTCATTGCAAAATTTTCCCTTTACACATTATTTTTATAAATTTCATTAAAATGGATAAATAAGACCCGCCAATGGAGCAGTTCCTTTCAAGCTTTATTTTATTAAAAACTCCATGACAAGGAAAAAATATATGATACAATATTTATTTATAAATAGCAGGTAAAGGATTGATCTCTTGCGATGGTGTGTTCATGATGTAAGTGAAACGAATCTATAATTCGCAAAACTATTTACCCGAGATATCACGTGATAAATGGAAGAATCTGGACAAGAGTTGGACGAATAGGCTTCTCGTCATCTGTCATATTTCTCTTCAATTGAAGGAGAGTCGTCACTTCAATTACCTGATCGCTGACTGACCGCTGACTGATCCCTGACGAACGGATGACGGCTGCCTGATCGTTTTTCCTGTAAGAGCGTAGTTGCACAGTAAAGTATGAAACGAAATTTGAAATCAGAATCTTTAAATGCATATATTCCGCCAAAGGCTCAGTTACATATCAATTATTTGAAGCATTAGTAATTATATATCATCGGTGAAGTTTGCATGATCTCAGACCTACCCGATACTTATTATTCAACCTCTTTTTCCATTATATTTTTGAGTTATGGTGTACTTGTGCGTGAGATAATTTCTCATATTGATATACTATTCATACTTTCAAATTTTGGCATTTATTTTTGTAATTTCGAAATGTAATTCTGACCACCTGTTTTAAGTGCCCAAATCTCACTATTTTATAACGCCAAGTTTTCTTACATTCGACTTGATGAGTTGAGTGCCCTGTGTTTGTCTATGTGTTGTGATCGTCCACTAGCTTAAGACGCTAGTGCTTTTGTCGGGCAAAGGATGACAGTGATTGTAAGAGCACTTTGCCAAATTAATTGATGTTTGTTGACAATCCCGCACCCATGACCAATAAAGACATGGATGTAACGTTGCTCGACAATTAGCAAAGAATTTCCGCTTAAACCAGTGCTAGGGGCCGTCTTGAACTTACTATGAGGTATGAGCAAAGCTCTTTGTTGAAGGCCTCATGGTGACTTCAAGATGAAGAACAATAAAGCGTTGTTCCTTTGCTTGTTTTTTTTTGCCATGTATTTGTAGAGACTTTGTCTCATGTGCATTTACTCCATATCCTTTTATTCACCATTCATTTCATTTGATTAGTGTTAATCGGTAAGGCCAGATGGTTTCAATGCAAGATAAGTCAATATTTGGACATCTTTCAAAGTTTAACAAGTAAAAATGTGGATACATTGAATTCAAATGGTATCTACCAGAAAAGTACTAACTATATATAAAGAAAATCAAATGTGAGATCAGGCTTGCTCAAGTTAATGGCATGATGTCTAATATGGCAATATGGCAATATAGTGGCTAGCAAGCATCATGCTTTATCAAATTAAGGGCATATATCACAGTTACCGTCGTTAAGGGTTTTAAAACGTTACAATACAGTTACGTCATAGTTTGAATTTTTGAATTTCCGGGAAAATGACGTCACAATTGTTAAACATCATACATCTATAGATCAGAAAAGACAGAATTTCAGAGACTCATGTAATATTTCGGCTTTTCCGTTTTAGGGGGTTCCAAACTATTTGTAAGTTTCTTTTTTTTTCTGTTTTTTCTTTCTTTTTTGGAATAAAAAATCCCTGTGAAACTAATACTTTTGTAACTGATTTCAAACGATTTAACATTAGAACCGGCTAAGCACTATGATTTCACTACCTCATACTTCTTTAAAATTAATGTATGTTTTACTTCCGACTTATGAAAATAGCAAAAAAACTTATTTTGATCTTAACTGCTGGATTTCAGTTTCATAAATTCATATCTCGTCACCTCAAAGAATACAGAGACATATAATTATGTGTCTCTGAAGTAAATAAACACATGTAGGAAAAATAAGTTGCTTGCAAACCAGGCTTAAAATTAACACCACAATCTGCTGGAGACATTGCTTTGCGCAATGATGGTGTGCAATGGTTTTTCCGAATTTGATACTTTACTTAAAACGTATTTTATTGTATCGATAAGGTCCTCTGCATACAATGACATATGCAATAGTACACATACGTCAGCATATACAGATATAGTTATATAAAAGTCAGATGAAAAAGTAATCATTTATCTAAAATAACAAGAGATTAACTACTAGAAATAAAAACAAAACATGTATCAGAGAGATTATCG
Organism: Modiolus philippinarum; assembly: GCA_002080025.1. Classification (NCBI taxonomy): domain Eukaryota; kingdom Metazoa; phylum Mollusca; class Bivalvia; order Mytilida; family Modiolidae; genus Modiolus; species Modiolus philippinarum. Next base: position 12,689 of record MJUU01026598.1, read on the forward strand.
GTACATGTTTAATAATATAAAGAAAAAATCAAAAAACAAAAAAGTGATAGAGGAGAGAAAAAGATTGGAATCTTGGGATGAGATTTGATCAGGAAATTATAAAAACCGTTTGGTTTGTTTTATATATCGCTGAAATGATTTAAATATATTTCCATTTGTTTGATCATTTAGCAAGGGATCACCAAATAGTATTGTTTCAATGTTAAGCTCATTTAAGAAATTAAGAGAATTTATCATTTCAGTTCTTGCCTCAATGTATAAAATATATTCTTAAATGTAATGAATAGCGTCTTCAATAGGCCATCAACAAATACAAACAGGATTATTAGATAAATTTACTCGGAACAGACCAGCATTTAAACTACTGCATCTATGTCTTATTCTGGTTTGGATAATATTTAATTTTCTACAGCTTATTGAATAATACAATGGAACTTGAAAAGTATCATTATTAGGAGTTTTCTTAAATCTGTTTAGGCTTGGCAAATTACGCTTGTCTTGATTTAATTCAATCCAGAGTTTCATAGTGACGGAAAAAAGAACCTGAGTAAGTCTGTAGTCCAGCTCAAGGCACTCTTATATCTGATTGATTACGCAAGTTATATACATTATCATGTCGTAAAAAGGGAGATAAGCAGTCTTGTAAATATGGTGGACAGTTTTCATTTTTTAATATTATAGAACATAGAAAGTTTCCTTTTCTTACGTCTAGATTGAAGAGATTCTCAACCAGTTACAAAGTACAGCGATTCGATGTTAGCTAACTTGGGCAAGCCAGTCACTATCCTTGAAGCCCCGTGTTGATTTTGTTCAATTTTATTTACACTTTGAATAAAGCAACCATCCCACAGTTCACATGCATATTCTAATAAAGGTCTTATATATGTAAAGTATTTTTTTTCTAAATTATACCTATTAAACGTTAATTTAAATTTACGAAGTACTGAGATTTGTGCTCTTAAGAATATTTTTCAATATGACTATTCCACTTACAACTGGCTTGGGAAGTTAGTCCTAAGTGTTTGTGGTCGTCAACAAATTTAACACGTTCATTATCGATCACAATGCATGGTTTATTAACATTTTTAATGTTTGAGAAAAATACATATTCTGTTTTCTGAGGATTAAAATTAGCTACCACTTTTCAGACCATTCCTGTATATTTGAAAGGTATGAATTAATTTTAGTCTCAATTTCTTGTAAATGTTTTGAAGAATGAGATAGTGATGTATTAACAGAAAATAATCTAGTCAAACTTTTAGTATTACCAGCAAAGTCATTCATGTAAATAAGGAACAATAAAGGCCCAAATACAGATCCTTGAGGTACTCCACCTTTATTTTCTCCTTCCTCAGATAGGCTATTGCAAAGAAGCACCTTTTGACTTCTGTTATTTAGATAATCTTGTAGCCAGTGTAAAAAAATTCCTGAAATTCCATATGCTTTTACTTTAACAATTAACCCCTTGTGCCAAACACGATCGAAAGCTTTTGATATATCACAGAATACTGTACATGTATTCTCAATAATTTCTGAACCTTTACAAATATTGTGATATATTTCTATAAGTTGTTGAATGTCTTGTATTTCAGTAGTGGTGAAGTTGGAAATGTCAATCGTGTTATCTGTCCGAGTAATAATGTTTGGAGGGTCGGAATCAGAGTTTTCAATGTCGGATATAGAACAAAAGAAGTTGTTTAATACATTAGCTTTATGTTTTTCATCAACAGCTAATATTCCAGATTAATTAACTTGGAGTGGGGTATATTCGAATGACTCCAATTTCCCATCAGTTTTTTAACTAATTTCCAATGAGTTTTAGGTTTTTTCCTTTCGTTATCTAACAAATTATAAGCATTTAAGAAGAACTGTTCTTTTGCATGTTTGACCATGTTATTACCTTTATTTCTTTGTGTTTTGTATTTGTTTACAATATTGGAAATATGATTCTTTTCAACAAGTTTATGCAGCCTTTCACGTAAGCGCATTTCTTTACGGATGGTTGAATTGAACCATGGTTTTTCATTTGGTCTTATTGTTACGAGTTTAACCAGTATATTTTTTTTTTAGGAATTTTAAGATATTTATATGTGAATATTTTAGCCATTTCATTAACATCTTAATATTTTCCCAATCAAAGTTATGATTTTCTTAGTTTAAAACTGTCATAGTCGTAATATTTGTATAACCAAACTTCCCGCTCATAACGATGTCGAAGACTATATGGTATTTTAAGAGTATGTAGCTTTGCCATCGCTTATATTTCGATCAAAAGTTATAACATCTGAAAAAATAATTTCGTATTCATCGGAAAATAAAACAGGATCGAGCTATGCATTTAGCCTTGTTGGTTCACAGATACAATTAAACAACTTAAAATTTAACATGACATCATGTAAATGGGTACTGTTATCCGACAAGAGGCTAACATTTATTTCACCAGTTACAACAATCCTACTAGAATGCCCTTTCAATCGAAATGTGAGTTTTCCCAAAAGACCCGAGTTGCCCCGGGTGACCGATATACAGTACAAACTAAAATTTTGTATCTAGGAAAATTTATTTCGACCCAAATCGATTCCCCACCAATAAATTCTAGATCGTGTCTTCTTTTTGAGCATATTTGGTCAGAAATGTACACTTAAACTCCACCACCAAAACATTTTCGATCGTCTCTGAAAGGCTCGTTGTAACCAGGAATTGTGACAGGTTGCTCTCATCTAAATGTCTTTCGGTAATACATATAAGAGATGCATCATGAGCTACAATTTCTAAATAGTCAAGTTTGTTTCTAATACTTCTTGCATTTGCATGGAAAGTGTCAATTCCCCGTCGTTACTCGGTCCGGGGTTTTCAGCAACATCATTACTCAGAAGTAAGAGTTGAAGAAGCAGTAACATAAATTAACTGATTTTATAGAAAGAGATGAATATATATCTATCGAGAAAAGAATGCAGTTTTTTTTCATAATTTTAAATAGAAATATAGATATCAATAATAAAAGAGATTTTGGAAGTGATTCTGACTTAAAATAAACCTTTTTGACATTAAATTTTAGCGTAATGTAAAACATGCCTATTGCCATTCTGAACGCGTTTGTATCATTACCCATTGTCGAACAATTACAAAGAAATAATATTCATGTATCCAACAAAGTGACAATAGAGAAAATATAGACAGAATATCTTTACGATCACATCCCATTCAGATAAAAAGACAAAAGAGCTTCCAGAGCGAGAAAAATTTAAGAGAGTAATGCATATAAGCAAAATATAAAGGAAAACAGTCATATTAATAAAGCAAATACACGACTTGTGAATTATCCTTTGGAGAACCACAAGTGCACATATAATATACATATGAGATTAAATAAGCAATAAAAAAATACATAGATAAATAAGTAAATAGATAATAAATAAAAACACAATAAGTAAATAAATATATGCAAATAAGTAAATAAACAATGAAATTTAAATATGCAAGTGGTCGCTGAAAACTTGCATCAAAAAGAAGTCGAGAAGACCGTCATACCATTTCGTTTTAACCCGTTTTGGATATTTTAGCTGTTTTTTAGTTTGTATATTTTGGTTTAATTTTACCATTTAATTGTGGCCTACCCTACCATTTTTACTTTGTTCATACCACATTACTGATGTGTAGCAGCATATAAGTGTGTTTGTAAACATTATGGATTTATTATTGAGTTGTATATTCTGTGTGGAAATAAATTACTGGATTACATATCAATTTCGTTTCTGGAAATATATTACTGGATTATATATGAATTTAGTTGATAATATAAGGAAAGAGCGTTTACTAAAAATTACAGAAAATCCTTTAACACATAATTAAGTTAGCACATGTGACCGTAACAAAATAAGGCGCATTCATTGAGATCATTTAAGCGTAAAAGTTGAAAAGTAATACTGAGCTCAATAATTGTTCAAATATTGTGAAACATAAGATGAAATTAATACAAATTATATACACAAGACATGTTTTATTTATCAAGTCGCTGGTAGATCAGTAATTATTTAAATATATTTCCTGGAAGTTGTTCACGAATCATGATTCACGAATTGTCATAATTTAATAAGCTTTTGGCGAACAAATGAGTCAAAATATCCATAGAAAATTAAAAAAAAAGATATACTGGTGATAGTATTATCATTCTGCAACTCGGCAATGGTTGATGATTGCCAATTTATAGTTGTTTCATGTTCCACTAATTTTATAATAGGTGTGTGTATTACAACCTGTTGTTCATTTATAATTTCAGCCTGTTTGTTTACAGTATCTTGGAGAGGCTTAATCAAGGTGTCAATGATTTGTTTTCATTTTATTTCCAGTTGGTCACATATAGAACTGGGAACAATTTTATTAATAAAAGAATCAACTTTTAATACACTACACACAAGTTCATGTATATTAAAGGTAGTGCCCGGTATCCTTGCTTTGATCCCCTCAACCTTTGTGTCAACTACTATTGGTCTGCTCAAATGTTCAGCTGAGTAACTTAATGTTCTAGCTTCAGTTTGTCGGGACGTTTGTTTCACTTGTGCTGGTAAATCATCTTGACTAAAAGGGCTTTTACGTTTAGGGGTGTCAGTACTTTCACCTGAATCAGTAAAAAAGTTGTGACATTGTTTACATTGGTCGTCGTCATTTTGTTTATATTGTTTTTCGACCTACTCGATAACTTGTTCTTAAATGTTCTTTTATGACAGATTTTTATTACCTACACCATTGCCCTTTCAATATTCAATCCTTATTACATGATTTATTACTTCATATTCAAATAATTTACAAAATCGCCAGGAATTAATTCACAAATAAGGCTCGCCTATTATTTCATGACCATCGTCGCTGACGCATGCCCCCCTCCCCCCAAAAAATAAATAGTTGGCAGCTAGCACGATATGACAATGTCCGGATTATCTTTGCCTTACCCGAGATACAATTTTGCCTTTACAAAAAGGCAAGCACTAAATATTTCTCAGTTGATAAAGTTAACTATAGCCAGTCTTCGGAAGATCTTGTAAATACGTGCTTTCCGGATTTATTTTTTGTACATAAATAATTCAGTACCTCTCTACTTATCGATTTTCTTCTATCTAGTGTTAATGGTGTAAATAACTGTCAATTGAATTTGAAAAAATGAACAAAGACTAATTAAAGAGATGAGAAATGTATTTCTTCTCCGCTGGATATGGCCTTCGAAAAAAGAGGGTACCAGGGGTTCAAGACCGTTCATTTTTTTTGGGGGGGGGTCAATTTTCGCCTATGTTCTGAACAAAATTTAAATAATATTCTGGAAAAAGGGCATTCCAAACCTTAGACTCATTTAAATTTGATCTGCACATGCATTTATTGAAAATGTCCTATAAAACTAAGTACAAAAACATTCATTCCTATGTTATTGATTTATTATATCTTTTTTATTTATTTATTTTTTTCCCGTTCTCAAAAGAAATATAATAACGAAAACCTAATATGTTCAAGGAATGGACTAAGGATTTGAAGTTACAAGGGTCGTAAATTAAGAAAAAAAAAAAGCCGAGCGTATTGACGCAGGAAATTTTGTTTGACCAAACCCTCAACAATAATGTTTTCCTTTTTGTTTAGGGGCATACGCCCCTTTCTTCTCTTCTAAATCCGCTCCTGGTATTATGATTAATATCTATAATCCGTAACGTGTACAAAATTGTATATATACATGAAACAAATTATATATATAACGAGAAATCCTTGACGTTCATAACTTGAGCAGAAGCGTTGAAAGATACGGAATAACGTTAATGACGCTTTTCCGCGAAAATGGACGTACATTTTAGTTTTTGGAAGGTTTCTAAGCTTTATCTCGAAAAAACGCACGTAACCCCTAATCATTATTTCGTATTTGAATTTTTTTGTCTAAATCCTATCAGATATGTGAAATTCAGGGAAAAATCAACGTAGCAACCATGACAAAAACATTTTCAAAAGGTACGAATTTTAAGGTTTTGAAATTTTAAAGTTGAAATAAGCAACCAAAAAAATAGATATATATATAGGAAGAAATAAATTATTGTTAATCTCATGTTATAGTATAACTTTTAAAGACTAATCTGCAGAAATATAATTACTTGGCTATCTGTGAAAATAAAAAAGTTACTACGATTTGAATTTAGCCCGAAAATTTGCAGTAATTGCAATATTGGCTCAATTATAGCGAATTTCGACGCTTTATATCTTGACAATTAGTCCCATAAGGTAAATATATTTTGGCATATTTGGAAAGTGCTACAAAAATTGTGCAATACATAAATTTTCACAAGTCTTTTAATGTAGATCGAAACTGTGTCGTATGCCCTTAGTAATGAGACCTTGGGATTAACTTGCAAGGTGAAAGATCAAATTATATTCTAATAGAGCATATTGCTTTTTTGTGACGTATCAATTCGAAATTGCATACAAAAAATCCAGAAAGTAAACTGTGATAAAAAATTACGCTGAAGTCAATTGCAAGTCAGTTTCAACTACAAAGGTTGTTCCTAATTTGTGATGCATTATATTGAGAAAATGTACCCACATACAAAGCATATCAAACCCTGTGTCATAAGAAGATCCTTGAATAACAGAAAAAAACATATGAATGCCCCTTTTTCACAAGGTTTTGGTATTAGACCTCCAAATATTTTGGTTTGATCTGCACTGATGAGACATAAGTTGTCGAAATGCGCATATACAGAAAACAAATTAACAATAACTTCGGTGTTTTGTTATTTATAACCACTCGGCCGTCACTAACGTCACTTAGTATTTTTTTAAAAATGGTTAGGGGAGATAACTAAATACCGAAGTTAATGTGAATTTGGTGTCTGCATATGCGCATTTCGACAACTTATGTCATTTATATAGCAAACAAATTAACTAACTTTAAAAATTTCCAAATAAATGTAGTTTTTTGATCGTATTTTCCAATAGCTAAAAACATTCCATATCAGAAAATTTCATTGATAAACTTCGGAATTGATTAAAACATATCAGAAATAAATAGACATTCTTATAACTAAAAACTTTGCATTGTATCATAAACTTGATATTATAGGATCACTTCTACAATCCATTTTCTTTTATTAAAAAAGTGGCATTCAAAAGGATAAAAATAATATTAATAATAGTTCACTATTGTTAGAACAAACCAATACAAAAATAAAACGTATAATTAAAAACAATTACATTCATAAAAAACACTTCTCTGTCCACTATATTTTGAAAAATGTTCACTATTTGTTTTCTTGATCCACTATCAATATCATTTTTCTTATCTTTTAAACCGAGTAATTTCAAAAGATTAATCGCACTTTTTTTTATTTAGAAAAATAAACAACTCCTGAGTTAGTTTTATATTCACATTATTTGGTGACTTTCGAAATGAAAATGGAAATATAATCTATAAACGTCTTAAATAAACATTATTTCATCTGATCTGAAACACGATTTTGTTTTCCTATAACGAAATAATGTAGATCAGGAAAAATAAAAAAAGAAAAATATGTAGGTATCTGTGTTTGGTTAATGGTAAAAATATATCATATTTCTTACCAAACAGTAGCTTTTGAAGTTAAAAAAAATTAATTAAGCAGTGTTTTATTTGTAAAAAAAAAGGGTTGAAACTATGCATCTCTTAAATCAGCTGATTTGTTCAAATGTCAAAATGTATTCTACTTAAAGGTAATGCATGATATAATGATATAAAATCCCCATTTTGAGTTAGTATATACATTATATAGGGATTATACATCTTAACAACAAATCAGTAGGAATTCTTAAAAACAGAAATATTCAATTATGTACACATTTTTGGATACAACGGCCAAGTGTAGCTCCTTTAAACATTCATATTTTACTAAATATGTGTCCTGTATATCAGGTATAGAAATATTATACCCAAAATCAAATAAAACATTATATTTTAGCATTTAAAGCATGTTTTTTTCAGACTTTTCCTACTTTTTTGGGGGCAAGGGTTGCTTATTTCGTTATGTTTGAAATAAACAGATGATGTGAACAAACTAGCTTGGACTCAATTTGGATTGACGGTTCAGTTCTCAATTACTTTATTGCTATACCATCTCAAAACCTTATTACATAGGCAATTGTAGGACATGTATTCAGAATTTCACGATCATTACATTTAAATGTCGAAAAATTGAAAATATTCTATATAGCGAAAATTACCAGTTCTTTTTTCAAAACTTTTGACATTAAAAAGTCATTGAACTTTTATGGTGCTATTTTTTATAACTTTGTGTTAAAACTCATTAGTTAGGTACAAAAGTAAAAACACCATGAAAAAAAAAGATGCATGATAAAATATTTATTATTAATAGCAGCAAAAGGATTGATCTCTTGCGATGATGTGTTGATGATGTTAGTGAAAAGAATCTATAATTTGCAATATTTTTACCCGAGATATCACGTGATATATGGAAGAATCTGGACAAGAGTTGGACGAATGGGATTCTCGTCATCCGTCACGTTTCTCGTCAATTGACGGATTGGACGAATAACAAGTCGTCACGTCAATTACCTGATCGCTGACTGACCGCTGACTGATCCCTGACGAATGGATGACGGCTGCCTGATCGTTTTTTTTTTTTTGGAAGGGCTTCGTTGCACAGTACAGTATGAAACAATATTTGAAATCATCAGTATCATTAGATGCATATGTTCTGCCAAAGGATCAGTTACATGTCAATAATTTGAAGCATTTGCAATTATATATGATCGGTGATGTTTGCATGATCTCAGACTTACCCAATACTTTTTATGCAACCTCTTCTTTCCATTGTGATTTGGAAAAGAACTTCATTTCATCTGATTAGTATTAATTGGCAAGGCCACATGGTTTCAATGCAAGAAAAATCAATATTTGGACATCTTTCAAAGTTTACCAAGTAAAAATGTGGATATATAGAATTCAAATGGTATCTACCAGAAAAGTGGTAACTATTCTTGTTGTAAAGAAAAAAAATGTGAGATCAGGCTTTCTCAAGTAAATGGCATGACGTCTAATATGGCAAGATGGCAATATAGTGGCTAGCAAGCAAGATGCTCAATCAAATTAATAATGAGACTTTGGGATTTACTTGCAACGTAAAAGATCACATTCAATTCTAGTAGAGCATATTGCCTTTTGGTGACGTAGCAACATTCAAAGTTGAAAATCAATATTCGAAATTGTATATAAAAAATCCAGACAGTAAACTATGATATAATATTATTAAAATTACGCTGAAGTCAATTGCTGAAGTCAGTTTCAACTGCAAAGGTTATTCTTAATTTAGGATGCATTATATTGAGAATATGCACCCATATACAAAGCATGTCAAAACCTGTGTCATAAGAAGATCCTTGAATAACAGAAAAACATATGAAAGCCTTTTTTCACGCGGTTTTGGTATATGGACTTCCAAATATTTTGGTTTGATCTGCACCGATGAAACATAAGTTGTCGAAATGCGCATATGCAGGAAATAAATTGACAATAACTTCGGAATTTTGTTATTTATTACACTCGGCCGTCACTGACATCACTTAGCATCTTTTAAAAATGGTAAGGAGAGATGACAAAATACCGAAGTTACTGTGAATTTGGTTTCTGCGTATATATGGCACGCGAAAGTCACAAAAATTCGAGAAGTATAGTATCTCGTCGAGATACCGGGTTTCTCGGTCAAGATACCAGGTTTCTCGCTCAAAAGCCCATCATCTCGATCGGGATAGAAGGTATCTTGACGAGATACTAGGTTTCTCGTTCAAGATACTAAGTTTCTCGCCAAAAACCTTCATTTCCGATCGAGATCGAGAGTTGTGTTAAATGCAAGATTTTCTATCTCGATCGTTATACTGAAATTTTGTCGAGATTAACAGATTCTCACTTAAGACCCTCAATCTCGAAGTGCGAGTGTTGAGAGGAAATCTCGAGATTATTGTTTGGATCACGAGATTTCAATCCTGATGGTGATTGGTTTAAGTCAATTATTACATCTTGGCGAAAATCTCGTAAGAAACGAACTCTCGACCGAGATGAAATGCTTGACACGA
>MJUU01026598.1:22933-60231 GCA_002080025.1 Modiolus philippinarum
TTTAGAGCTTTTTAACGAGATACTGGGTTTCTCGTGCGAGATACATGTACTAGGTTTTACTTACTAAATAAGGTTTAAAATAATGAATTATTTTACCACGCACATTAAATTAAGTCTATATTGACCACACCAGACAAATTAGATTTATGCCATATTGACCAAATAGTATATAAAATAAAGGAATTTATATACCAAACAAATATAGTTCAGTCAGTTTTTACCAAATAGATATTAATTAAGTTTAAAATAAGTGTACCCAGAAAATTTTATTAGGTCAATTTTTACCAAACAAAGCTTAAAAAGGAAATTTATATACGTAGCATATTTATTTTAGTCAATTTTTACCAAATTCATGTACCCGGCATATTTTTTTTTCGGTAATTATTATCAAATTAAGATTAAAATAAATCTATGTACCCGGCATATAAATTTAAGTCAATTTTTACCAAATAAAGCTTAAAAATAACTAAATACCGAAGTTACTGTGAATTTAAATTCTGCATATGCGCATTTCGACAACTTATGTCTCTTCAGTGCAGATAAGACCTAAACGTTTGGAAGACCATCAACTCAAAGATATTTAAAAACTGATAGAGAACAATTAACCGAATAAGGGAATTTATGTACACGGCATATTTTTTTCAGTGTATTTTTACTAAAGTAAGCTTAAAATAAGGGTATTCATGTACACGGCAGATTTATTTTAGTCAATTTTTACCAAAAAAGCTTGAAATAAGGGAAAATATGCACCCAGTATATTTTTAAGTCTATTTTAGTCATTTTTACCAAACAATGCCGAAAATAACGGAATTTATGTACCCGTCATATTCATTTTAGTCATTTCTTACCAAAGTAAGCCTTAAATAAGGGAAATTATGTACCCAACATATATATTTAGTCATTTTTACCAAACAAAGCTGAAAATAAGGAAATTTGAGTACCCTGCATAATTATTTTAGTCAATTATACCAAAGTAAGAGTAAAATAAAGGAATTTATGTACCCTGCATATTTATTTTAGTCAATTTTCAACAAACAAAGCTAAAAATAAGGGAATTTATGTACCTGGCATATTTATTTTAGTCAATTTTTACCAAAGTAAGCTTAAAATAAGGGAATTCATCTACCCGGTATATTTATTTTTGACAATTTATACCAAAGTAAGCTTAAAATAAGGGAATTCATCTACCCGGCATATTTATTTTATTCATTTTTTTACAAATCACAGCTTAATATAAGGAAATTATGTAATCAGAACATTTTTTTCAGTAATTTTTCACCAAACAAAGCTGAACATAAGCAAATTCATGTACCCTGCATATCAATTTTAGGTCAATTTGTACCAAATTAAGCTTAAAAAAATCTATATACCCGCAATATTTATTTTAGTCAATTTTTACCGAACAAAGCTTAAAATAAGGAAAGTTTTGTACACGGCGTATTTATTTTGGTCAATTTTTACCCCCAAAAAAGCTTGAAATAATTGAAATTATGTACCAAGCATATTTTTAAGTCTACTTTTAGTTTATTTTTACCAAACAAAACTTATAATAAGGGAATTTATGTACCCGGCATTTTTATTTTAGTCAATTTATACCCCCCCAAAAAAAACTGACAATAAGGGAATTAATGTACCGGGCATATTTATTTTAGTCAATTTATACCAAACAAAGCATAACATAAGGGAATTTAAGCACCCCGCATATTTATTTTAGTCATTTTTGGCTTAACATTTAGATCATATTGGTTTTTTGTTCTCTATCATTTTTAAAACATCTATCGGCACTGATGAGACATAAATTGTCGAAATGCACATATGCAGAAAGTAAATTCACACTAACTTCGGTATTTAGTTAGTTGTTACCACTGGGTCGATGCCACTGCTGGTGGACTGTTAGTCCCCGAGGGTATTCTCAAGCCCGGTAGTCAGTACTTCGGTGCTGACCCGAAAACCGATTATATTTGGAACCTTACAATATCTAAATTTTTGTAAATTTTGTTGAAAACTAAGGTGTATCTCCCTCATGCAAAGCTCTGTCCTTAGCTGATTTTGGCTTTACAATTAGATCATATTGGTTATTTGATCTCTATTAGTTTTAAAACATCTTTGAGTTTCTGGTCTTCCCAATGTTAAGATTTTATCTGCACTGATGAGAAATAGATTGTCGAAATGCGCATATGCAGTGTATTTTTACCAAAGTAAGCTTAAAATAAGGGTATTCATGTACCCGGCATATTTCTTTTAGTCAATTTTTACCAAACAAAGCTTAAAATAAGGAAATGTATGTACACGGCAGATTTATTTTGGTCAATTTTTACAAAAAAAGCTTGAAATTATGTCCCAGCATATTTTTAAGTCTACTTTTAGGTATGAGTGGCCTTCATGTCATTGGCGCGATATTCTATCGCGTTAGTAAAAATAACGCGTTATTTTGATAAAATAAATAAATATGCTGGGTACATGAATTTGGTAAAAATTGACTAAAATAAGTGTGCGGAGTACATAAATTCCCTTATTTTCCGCTTTGTTTGGTATAAATTGACTAAAGTAAATATAACGGGTACATAAACTTCTTTATTCAAGGCTTACTTTGGTAAAAATTGACTAAAATAAATATGCCGGGTACATAAATTTCCTTATTTTCGGCTTTGTTTGGTAAAAAAATGACAAAAAGATATTCTGGATAAATAAATTCCCATATTTTCAGCTTTATTTGTTAAAAATTGACTAAAATAAATATACCCTGAACGTAAATTCCTTTTTTAAGCTTTATTGGTAAAATTGAATAAAATAATTATGCCAGGTACATAAATTTCATTATTTTCAGCTTTGTTTGGTTAAAATGAATTAAAAAATATGCTGGGTATATAAATTCCCTCATTTTCAGCTTTGCTTGGTAATAAATAACTAAATAGATATGCTGGGTACATAAATTTTCCTTATATTAAGCTTTGATTGGTAAAAAATGACTAAAATAAATATGCCGGGTACATGAATTTCCTTATTTTAAGCTGACTCTGGTAAGAAATGACTACGATAAATATGACAGGTACATAAATTCCGTTATTTTCGGCTTTGTTTGTAAAAAAAATGCCTAAATATGAGTGGCCGTTCATGTCATTGGCGCGATATTCTATCACGTTAGTAAAAATAACGCGTTATTTTGATAAAATATCGCGTTAATATGATAAAATAACGCGTTATTTCTGCATTTTATCGCGTTAAAGTCCAAAACTATCGCGTCATTGTGCAAAACTAACGCGATACTGTGATAAACCACAAATAACGCGTTATTTTGTTTTTCTATCGCGTTAGTTTGGTAAAATAACTCGTTATTTCTTACTGTATTGGGTTGATTGACCGTTCATGTCATTTACTATGTTCTATCGCGTTAGTAAAATAAATTAACGCGTTATTTTGTAAAACTATCGCGTTAATTGGTGAATATATCGCGTTATTTGCTTATACTAACGCGTTACTTCTTCGTTTTATCGCGTTAGTAGCTCAAACTAACGCGTTAATATAAAGAATTAACGCGATACTTTTCAATTCAGAAATATCGCGTTAGAATTGTAAAATATCGCGTTAGATTGAATTTGTTATTAGCCAATCAAAAGTCCCGTACTATCCGCGTCCTATGAAACAAGGGAGAGAACAGATATCCGATAGCAAAATTCTGAGTGTTGTCTTTGGCGCAAATTCACAGCTTGGTTAACCGAGCAAGAGAGATAACAGCCCCAGCTCCAGAAACTAGTGATGATGATTTTGTTTCTGGGTATTGCCTTTGATATTTGCATGACAGGCGTCGTTCGAGTTCGAGAATGAAAATATGAAATAATCAAATCAAATCATTTTGTCCTATTGTATGTGGTATATTTGTAATTGTAATACAGAGTGTACCACTCCAGTATCTAATCTTGCTCCTTTGCCTGGCAAGTTCATTTGGACAAATCAAGCCATTGAGTTGTTTTAGTCTAATATACAATGTGAAAATATAAAAACCAAAATCTCTAATTTTATGAATAAAGAATTTGATAATGTTAATACTATGGTTGATGACGTTAACTCAATTTTAATTGAAACAGCCAACATGTCAGCTAAGTTTGTTAAAAGGAGTAATAAACAGGTACTTTGTGGAAAATTTATAAAAAAGCATAATAAAAAACAGTCATATTCTGGGTTCTCCTGCATACGGGGTGTACGTTTCACAGTTGATTCGTCACATGAGAGCTAGCACAAATTGTACAGACTTTCTCATTAGACATAGTTATCTCCGTAACCGCCTTATTAATCAAGGCTTCAGAAATTTCCGTCTCTTACAATCATTAAAAAAAGTTCTTTAAAAGATATCAGTCCCTTGTGGAAAAACTTGAAGTTTCAGTTCAAACTCCGATTCAAGATTTTTTTTTTTACTTAGTACGGGATGATAATTTCTTTTAACTGTCTACTACCTTTCAATAGCACTTACTGTTGAGTTGCTACAGGACACCAATTACACCAATTACACTCACTGCATGCAGTGAGTGTAAGGAACAATTTGTAGATATAATTTTGATTAAATTGTTTTCAACTTTAACTTCAATTAGGATACTCGTCAAAATCCCGGGATCCTGGACATTTATAAGGAGAGGAACGGTGTACATGAAAAGATTGGTGTGGATCAAAACAATAAACTGGTGATTAAAACCAAGATGTATATACACTATACAATGGATAGATCTCTACATCTGGAATGTTGGTTGCCACAGTGGTTGTCTTTGGACGGACGACTTGAAGGCCTCCAGTGAAGGCGAAGAGACAATTTAAATGCTTCTGGTTTCATGTTCCAAACAGTGACATACCTAGGGAAGAACTAGTGCTAGTAGGTATTGATGCGATGGTGGTATGGAAGAAACTTCATGCTGTGACTGTATCTAGTTCTTGAAGATGTCGATTGTGCTGGTGTTGCCACTAGATGATAAGTGAATTTTGTTTAAAGTTGGCATACTATTTACATAATAACGAGCTCTGGTGAGCTCTTTAACAGACTATGACAAAAAATTATGTACAAATGTAACATAAAATGTTGTCCTCTGTTAAATAATGTCCTTCGCCATGAAAAAAATGTCCACCATTCATTAACCTTATTTCATAATAAAATTTAGCCGTGTGCAATGATGGACATAATGTCATATTAAAATGGAGTTCACCAAATAAAATAACTTTTGAAAAATCTTTGAAATGTAATGGTTTATGTAAATAATCAACACAAGATACACGATAGGGTTAACAAAGGGTTGATCAAATAAATTCTAAGAAGATTTTATTTTCCGTACGTTGAAGGCTACCCTTTTGCTCTCTACCAAAAGTATGGAGCATATATTGTTTTATTCCTTTCCATGGTTCTTCCTGTCATCTGTTTGCTTGTCCCAAGGGTCTACATACAGATAAAATGTTTGTACTTATAAAAGTTTTACGTTAAAAAGTATCTTATTAGCAGATGATTTGATCAGAATTTTAATTTAATATTTTAAGAACCCTTTTACAGTTGGTTTGCATTAATGACTTTAAAAATTGTCATTATTATCAAATTCTTTATTCATAAGATTAGAGATTTTGGTTTTTATATTTTCACATTGAATATTAGACTTAAACATCTCAATGGCTTGATTTGTCAAAATGAACTTGCCAGGCAAAGGAGCAAGATTAGATACTGGAGTGGTACACTCTGTATTACAATTAGAAATTAAACCACATACAATGGGACAATGATTTGATTTCATTATTTCATTTTTTCATTCTCGAACTCGAACGACGACTGTCATGCAAATATCAAAGGCATTTACCAGAAACAAAATCATCATCACTAGTTTCTGGAGCTAGGGCTGTTCTCTCTCTTGCTCGGTTAACCAAGCTGTGAATTTGCGCCAAAGACAACACTCAGAATTTTGATATCGGATATTTGTTATCTCCCTTGTTTCATAGGACGCGGATAGTACGGGACTTTTGATTAGCTAATAACAAATTCAATCTAACGCGATATTTTACAATTCTAACGCGATATTTCTGAATTGAATTCTTTATATTAACGCGTTAGTTTGAGCTACTTACGCGATAAAGCGAAGAAGTAACGCGTTAGGATAAGAAAATAACGCGATAGATTCACCAATTAACGCGATAGTTTTACAAAATAACGCGTTAGTTTATTTACCTAACGCGATAGAAAATAGTAATTGACATGAACGCCCAATCAACCCAATACAGTAAGAAATAACGCGTTATTTTACCAAACTAACGCGATAGAAAAACAAAATAACGCGTTATTTGTGGTTTATCACAGTATCGCGTTAGTCTTGCACAATGACGCGATAATTTTGGACTTTAACGCGATAAAATGCAGAAATAACGCGTTATTTTATCATATTAAAGCGATATTTTATCAAAATAACGCGTTATTTTTACTAACGTGATAGAATATCGCGCCAATGACATAAACGGCCACTCATATTTAGGCATTTTTTTTCCAAACAAAGCCGAAAATAACGGAATTTATGTACCTGTCATATTTATCGTAGTCATTTCTTACCAGAGTCAGCTTAAAATAAGGAAATTCATGTACCCGGCATATTTATTTTAGTCATTTTTTACCAATCAAAGCTTAATATAAGGAAAATTTATGTACCCAGCATATCTATTTAGTTATTTCTTACCAAGCAAAGCTGAAAATGAGGGAATTTATATACCCAGCATATTTTTTAATTCATTTTAACCAAACAAAGCTGAAAATAATGAAATTTATGTACCTGGCATAATTATTTTAATCAATTTTACCAATAAAGCTTAAAAAAGGAATTTATGTTCAGGGTATATTTATTTTAGTCAATTTTTAACAAATAAAGCTGAAAATATGGGAATTTATGTATCCAGAATATCTTTTTGTCATTTTTTTACCAAACAAAGCCGAAAATAAGGAAATTTATGTACCCGGCATATTTATTTTAGTCAATCTTTACCAAAGTAAGCCTTGAATAAAGAAGTTTATGTACCCGTTATATTTACTTTAGTCAATTTATACCAAACAAAGCGGAAAATAAGGGAATTTATGTACTCCGCACACTTATTTTAGTCAATTTTTACCAAATTCATGTACCCAGCATATTTATTTTAGTCAATTTTTACCAAATAAAGCTTAAAATAAGGAATTTATGTACCCGGCATATTTATTTTAGTCAATTTATACCAAACAAAGCTGAAAATAATGAAATTTATGTACCCTGCATAATTTTCAGTCATTTTTAACCAAACAAAGCTGAAAAAGCGGAAATTTATGTACGCGGCATAATTATTTTAATCAGTTTTGTACCATTGAGACTTAAAATAAAAGAATTTATGTTCCCGGTAAATTTATTTAAGTCAATTTATACTAAACAAAGCTGAAAATAAGATCATTTATATACCCAGCATATCTTTTAAGTCATTTTTTACCAAACAAAGCTGAAATAACGGAAATGTATGTTCCCGGCATAATTATTTTAACAAATTTTTACGAATGAGGCTTAAAATAAAAGAATTTATGTTCTCGGTATATATATTTTATTCAATTTATACCAAACAAAGCTGAGAATAAGGGCATTTATGTACCCGGCATATTCATTCTAGTCAAATTATACCAAAGCTCAAAATAAGAGCATTTCTGTACCCAGCATATCTATTTTTAGTCAATTTATACCAAATAAAGCTGAAAATAAGGAATGTATGTACCCGGCATAATTATTTTAATAAATTACCAACAAAGCTTTAAATAAAGGAATTTATCCTCCCGGCATTTTATTTTAGTCAATTTTTAAAAAATTAAGCTTAAAATAAGGAAATTATGTACTCAGCATATTGACTTTTGTGATTTTTTACCAATTTCATGTATCCGGCATATTTATTTTACTCAATTTATATAAAACAAAACTGAGAATAAGGAAATTTATGTACCCTGCATATTTATTTGAGTCATGTTTTACCAAACAAAGCTGAAAATAAGAAATTTATATACCCAGCGTATCTTTTTATTCATTTTTACCAAACAAAGCTGAAATAACAGAAATCTATGTACCCGGCATAATTATTTTAATCATTTGTTACCAATAAAGCTTAGAATAAAGGAACTTATCCTCCCGGCATATTTATGCTGGTCAATTTATACCAAACAAAGCTTAAAAAAGGGAATTTATGTACCCCGCATATTTATTTTATTCATTTTTAACCAAATTCATTTACCTGACATATTTATTTTAGTCAATTTTTACCAAACAATGCTGAAAATGAGGGCATTTATGTACCCGGCATATTTATTTTAGTCATGTT
This sequence comes from Modiolus philippinarum, assembly GCA_002080025.1. Classification (NCBI taxonomy): domain Eukaryota; kingdom Metazoa; phylum Mollusca; class Bivalvia; order Mytilida; family Modiolidae; genus Modiolus; species Modiolus philippinarum. The sequence goes on from MJUU01026598.1 coordinate 31,268, forward strand.
TTTACCAAACAAAGCTGAAAAAAGGGAATTTATGGACTGGAGATATTTATTTTAGTCCATTTAAACCAAACAAAACTTATTTTAGTCAATTTTTACTAAAAATTAATGTACCCTGCATATTTATTTTAGTCAATTTTTACAAAATAAAGCTTAGAATAAGGAATTTATGTACCCGGCATATTTATTTTTCTCAAATTATATCAAGCAAAGCTGAAAATAAGGGCATTCATGTACCCTGTATATTTATTTTAGTCATTTTTTACCAAACAAAGCCGAAAATAAGGGAAGTTATATAGCCAGCATATTTTTTTAGTCATTTTTTACCAAACAAAGCTGAAATAACGGAAATTTATGTACGCGGCATGATTATTTTAATCGTTTTTTTTTACCAATAAAGCTTAAAATGAAGGAGTTTATCCTCCTGGCATTTTATTTTAGTCAATTTTTACCGAATAAAGCTGAAAATAAGGGAATTTATATACCCGGCATAACTATTTTAATAAATTTTACCAAGAAAGCTTGAAATTAAAGAATTTATGTTCCCGGCCAATTTATTTTAGTCAATTTATACTAAACAAAGCTAAAAATAAGGGCATTTATGTACCCGGCATATTTATTTTAGTCATTTTTTACCAAACAAAGCTGAAAAAAGGGAATTTATGGGTTGGGGATATTTATTTTAGTTATTTTAAACCAAACAAAACTTTTAATATTGAATTTATGTACCCTGCATATTTATTTTAGTCATTTTTTACCAAATTCATGTACCTGGCATATTTATTTTAGTCAATTTTTACCAAACTAAGCTGAAAATAAGGGAATTTATATACCCAGCATATCTTTTGAGTCATTTTTACCAAAAAGAAGCTAAAATAACAGAAATTTATGTACCCGGCATAAATATTTTAATCAATTTTTACCAATAAAGCTTAAAAGCAAGGAATTTATCCTCCCGGAATTTTATTTTAGTCAATTTTTACCAAATAAAGCTTAAAATAAGGGAATTTATATACCAAACATATCTATTTTAGTGAATTTTAACCAAATTCATGTACCCTGCATATTTATTTTAGTCAATTTATATAAAACAAAGCTGAGAATAACGGAAATCTATGTACCCGGCATAATTATTTTAATCGTTTTTTTTTACCAATAAAGCTTAAAATGAAGGAGTTTATCCTCCTGGCATTTTATTTTAGTCAATTTTTACCAAACAAAGCTAAAAATAAGGGAATTTATTTACCGAGCATATCTTTTTAGTAATTTTTCTACCAAACAAAGCTGAAATAACGGAAATTGATGTACCCGTCAGAAATATTTTAATAAATAACCAATAAAGGTTTAAAATAAAGGAATTTATCCTCCCGGTATTTTATTTTAGTCAATTTTTACCAAATAAAGCTGAAAATAAGGGAATTTATGTACCCAGCATATTGACTTTGGTCAATTTTTACCAAATTCATGTACCCGGCATATTTATTTTAGTCAATTCATATAAAACAAAGCTGAGAATAACGGAAATCTATGTACCCGGCATAATTATTTTAATCAATTGTTACCAATAAAGCTTAAAACAAAGGAATTTATCCTCACGGCATTTTATTTTAGTCAGTTTTTACTAAATTAAGCTTAAAATAAGGAATTTATGTACTTAGCATATTGACTTTTGTCATTTTGTACCAAATTCATGTACACGGCATATCTACTTTAGTCAATTTATATAAAACAAAGCTGAGAATAAGGAAATGTATGTACCCTGCATATTTATTTGAGTCATGTTTTACCAAACAAAGCTGAAAATAAGGGAATTTATATACCCAGCATATCTTTTTAGTCATTTCTACCAAACAAAGCTGAAATAACGGAATTTATGTACCCGGCATGATTATTTTAAACAATTGTTACCAATAAAGCTAAAAATAAAGGAATTTATCCTCCCGGCATATTTATGCTGGTCAATTTATACCAAACAAAGCTTAAAAAAGGAATTTATGTACCCCGCATATTTATTTTAGTAATTTTTAACCAAATTCATGTACCTGGCATATTTATTTTAGTCAATTTTTACCAGACAAAGCTGAAAATAAGGGAATTTATTTACTCCGCATAGTTATTTTAGTCAATTTTTACCAAATTATTGTACCCGGAATATCTATTTTAGTCCATTTTAACCAAATAAAGCTTAAAATAAGGAATTTATCTACCCGGGATATTTATTTTACTCAAATTATATCAAACAAAGCTGAAAATAAGGGCATTCATGTACCCTGCATATTTATTTTAGTCATTTTTTTCCCAAATAAAGCTTAGAATAAGGGAATTTATGTACCCGGCATATTAATTCTAGTCAAATAATACCAAAGCTTAAAATAAGAGCATTTCTGTACCCAGCATATTTATTTTTAGTCAATTTATACCAAATAAAGCTGAAAATAAGGAATTTATGTACCCGGCATAATTATTTTAATAAATTACCAATAAAGCTTAAAATAAAGGAATTTATCCTCCCGGCATTTTATTTTAGTCAATTTTTACAAAATAAAGCTTAAAGTAAGGTATTTATGTACTCAGCATATTGACTTTTGTCATTTTGTACCAAATTCATGGACCCGGCATATTTATTTTACTCAATTTATATAAAACAAAGCTGAGAATAAGAAATTTTATGTACCCTGCATATTTATTTGAGTCATGTTTTACCAAACAAAGCTTAAAATAAGGAAATTTATATACCCGGCGTATCTTTGTAGTCATTTTTACCAAACAAAGCTGAAATAGCAGAAATCTAAGTACCCGGCATAATTATTTTAATCAATTGTTACCAATAAAGCTTAAAATAAAGGAATTCATCCTCCCGGCATATTTATGCTGGTCAATTTATACCAAACAAAGCTTAAAAAAGGGAATTTATGTACCCCGCATATTTATTTTAGTAATTTTTAACCAAATTCATGTACCTGGCATATTTATTTTAGTCAATTTTTACCAAACAAAGCTGAAAATAAGGGAATTCATGTACTCTGCATACTTATTTTAGTCAATTTTTACCAAACAAAGCTGAAAATAAGAGAATTCATGTACTCTGCATACTTATTTTAGTCAATTTTTACCAAATTAATGTACCCTGCATATTTATTTTAGTCAATTTTTACAAAATAAAGCTTAAAATAAAGAATTTATGTACCCGGCATATTTATTTTTCTCAAATTATATCAAGCAGAGCTGAAAATAAGGGCATTCATGTACCCTGCATATTTATTTTAGTCATTTTTTACCAAACAAAGCTAAAATAACGGAAATTTATGTACGCGGCATAATTATTTTAATCGTTTTTTACCAATAAAGCTCAAAATGAAGGAGTTTATCCTCCTGGCATTTTATTTTAGTCAATTTTTACCGAATAAAGCTGAAAATCAGGGAATTTATATACCCAGCATATCTTTTTAGTCATTTTTACCAAACAAAGCTGAAATAACGGAAATGTATGTACCCGGCATAATTATTTTAATAAATTTTTAGCATGAAAGCTTAAAATAAAATAATTTATGTTCCCGGTATATTTATTTTAGTCAATTTATACCAAACAAAGCTGAAAATAAGGGACTTTATGTACCCGGCATATTTATTTTAGTCACTTTTTTACCAAACAAAGCTGAAAAAAGGGAATTTATGGACTGGATATATTTTTTTCGGTCAATTTATACCAAACAAAACTTTTAATATTGAATTTATGTACCCTGCATATTTATTTTAGTCATTTTTTACCAAATGCATGTACCTGGCATATTTATTTTCAGTCAATTTTTACCAAACTAAGCTTAAAATAAGGGAATTTATATACCCAGCATATCTTTTTAGACATTTTCACCAAAAAAAGCTCAAATAACGGAAATTTATGTAAACGGCATAATTATTTTAATCAATTTTTACCAATAAAGCTTAAAAGCAAGGAATTTATCCTCCCGGCATTTTATTTTAGTCAATTTTTACCAAATAAAGCTTAAAATAAGGGAATTTATATACCAAACATATTTATTTTAGTGAATTTTTACCAAATTCATGTACCCTGCATATTTATTTTAGTCAATTTGTATAAAACAAAGCTGAGAATAAGGAAATTTATGTACCCTGGATATTTACTTTAGTAAATTTTTACCAAACAAAGCTAAAAATAAGGGAATTTATTTACCGAGCATATCTTTTTAGAAATTTTTTTACCAAACAAAGCTGAAATAACGGAAATTGATGTACCCGTCAGAAATAATTTAATAAATTACCAATAAAGGTTTAAAATAAAGGAATTTATCCTCCCGGTATTTTATTTTAGTCAATTTTTACCAAATAAAGCTGAAAATATGGGAATTTATGTACCCAGCATATTGACTTTGGTCAATTTTTACCAAATTCATGTACCCGGCATATTTATTTTAGTCAATTCATATAAAACAAAGCTGAGAATAACGGAAATCTATGTACCCGGCATAATTATTTTAATTAATTGTTACCAATAAAGCTTAAAACAAAGGAATTTTATCGTCCCGGCATTTTATTTTAGTCAGTTTTTACCAAATAAAGCTTAAAATAAGAAATTTATGTACTCAGCATATTGACTTTTGTCATTTTGTACCAAATTCATGTACACGGCATATTTATTTTAGTCAATTTATATAAAACAAAGTTGAGAATAAGGAAATCTATGTACCCTGCATATCTATTTGAGTCATGTTTTACCAAACAAAGCTGAAAATAAGGGAATTTATATACCCAGCATATCTTTTTAGTCATTTTTTACCAAACAAAGCTGAAATAACGGAATTTATGTACCCGGCATAATTATTTTAAACAATTGTTACCAATAAAGCTAAATATAAAGGAATTTATCCTCCCGGCATATTTATGCTGGTCAATTTATACCAAACAAAGCTTGAAAAAGGAATTTATGTACCCCGCATATTTATTTTAGTAATTTTTAACCAAATTCGTGTACCTGGCATATTTATTTGAGTCAATTTTTACCAGACAAAGCTGAAAATAAGGGAATTTATGTTCTCCGCATACTTATTTTAGTCAATTTTTACCAAATTATTGTAAACGGAATATCTATTTTAGTCCATTTTTACCAAATAAAGCTTAAAATAAGGAATTTATCTACCCGGGATATTTATTTTACTCAAATTATATCAAACAAAGCTGAAAATAAGGGCATTCATGTACCCTGCATATTTATTTTAGTCATTTTTTCCCAAATAAAGCTTAGAATAAGGGAATTTATGTACCCGGCATATTTATTCTAGTCCAATTATACCAAAGCTGAAAATAAGAGCATTTCTGTACCCAGCATATTTATTTTTAGTCAATTTATACCAAATAAAGCTGAAAATAAGGAATTTATGTACCCGGCATAATTATTTTAATAAATTACCAATAAAGCTTAAAATAAAGGAATTTATCCTCCCGGCATTTTATTTTAGGCAATTTTTACAAAATAAAGCTTAAAATAAGGAATTTATGTACTCAGCATATTGACTTTTGTCATTTTGTACCAAATTCATGTACCCGGCATATTTATTTTACTCAATTTATACAAAACAATAAGGAAATTTATGTACCCTGCATATTTATTTGAGTCATGTTTTACCAAACAAAGCTTAAAATAAGGAAATTTATATACCCAGTGTATCTTTTTAGTCATTTTTACCAAACAAAGCTGAAATAGCAGAAATCTATGTATTGGCATAATTATTTTTATCAATTGTTACCAATAAAGCTTGAAATAAAGGAATTTATCCTCCCGGCATATTTATGCTGGTCAATTTATACCAAACAAAGCTTAAAAAAGGAAATTTATGTACCGCGCATATTTATTTTAGTCATTTTTAACCAAATTCATGTACCTGGCATATTTGTTTTAGTCAATTTTTTACAAACAAAGCTAAAAACAAGGGAATTTATGTACTCCGCATACTTATTTTAGTCAATTTTTACCATATTAATGTACCCTGCATATTTATTTTAGTCAATTTTTACAAAATAAAGCTCAAAATAAGGAATTTATGTACCCGGCATATTTATTTTTCTCAAATTATATCAAGCAAAGCTGAAAATAAGTGCATTCCTGTACCCTGCATATTTATTTTAGTCATTTTTTACCAAACAAAGCTGAAAATAAGGGAATTTATGTACTCCGCATACTTATTTTAGTCAATTTTTACCAAATTTATGTACCCTGCATATTTATTTTAGTCAATTTTTACAAAATAAAGCTTAAAATAAGAAATTTATGTACCCGGCACATTTTTTTTCTCAAATTATATCAAGCAAAGCTGAAAATAAGGGTACTCAAGTACCCTGCATATTTATTTTAGTCATTTTTTACCAAACAAATCCGAAAATAAGGGAAGTTATATACCCAGCATATCTTTTAGTCATTTTTTACCAAACAAAGCTGAAATAACGGAAATTTATGTACGCGGCATAATTATTTTGATCGTTTTTTTTACCAATAAAGCTCAAAATGAAGGAGTTTATCCTCCTGGCATTTTTTTTTAGTCAATTTTTACCGAATAAAGCTGAAAATCAGGGAATTTATATACCCAGCATATCTTTTTAGTCATTTTTACCAGACAAAGCTGAAAAAGGAGAATTTATGGACTGGAGATATTTATTGTGGTCAATATATACCAAACAAAACTTTTAATATTGAATTTATGTACCCTGCATATTTATTTTAGTAATTTTTTACCAAGAAAGCTTAAAATAAAAGAATTTATGTTCCCGGTATATTTATTTTAGTCAATTTATACCAAACAAAGCTGAAAATAAGGGCATTTATGTACCCGGCATATTTATTTTAGTCACTTTTTTACCAAACAAAGCTGAAAAAAGGGAATTTATGGACTGGAGATATTCATTTTGGTCAATTTATACAAAACAAAACTTTTAATATTGAATTTATGTACCCTGCATATATATTTTAGTCATTTTTTACCAAATTCATATACCTGGCATATTTATTTTTGTCAATTTTTACCAAACTAAGCTGAAAATAATGGAATTTATATACCCAGCATATCTTTTTAGTCATGTTCACCAAAAAAAGCTCAAATAACGGAAATTTATGTAGCCGGCATAAATATTTTAATCAATTTTCACCAATAAAACTTAAAAGCAAGGAATTTATCCTCTCGGCATTTTATTTTAGTCAATTTTTTACAAATAAAGCTTAAAATAAGGGAATTTATATACCAAACATATTTATTTTAGTTAATTTTTACCAAATTCATGTACCCTGCATATTTATTTTAGTCAATTTTTACCAAACAAAGTTCAAAATAAGGGAATTTATTTACCGAGCATATCTTTTTAGTCATTTTTTAACCAAACAATGCTGAAATAACGGAAATTGATGTACCCGGCAGAAATATTTTAATAAATTACCAATAAAGGTTTAAAATAAAGGAATTTATCCTCCCGGTATTTTATTTAGTCAATTTTTACCAAATAAAGCTGAAAATAAAGGAATTTATGTATCCAGCATATTGACTTTGGTCAATTTTTACCAAATTCATGTACCCGGCATATTTATTTTAGTCAATTTATATAAAACAAAGCTGAGAATAAGAAAATTCATATACCCTGCATATTTATTTGAGTCATGTTTTACCAAACAAAGCTAAAAATAAGGGAATTTATATTCCCAGAATATCTTTTTAGTCATTGTTACCAAACAAAGCTGAAATAACGCAAATCTATGTACCCGGCATAATTATTTTAATCAATTGTTACCAATAAAGCTTAAAACAAAGGAATTTATACTGCCGGCATTTTAATTTGGTCAATTTTTACCAAATTAGGCTTAAAATAAGGAATTTATGTACTCAGGATATTGACTTTTGTCATTTTGTACCAAATTCATGTACTCGGCATATTTATTTTAGTCAATTTATATAAAACAAAGCTGAGAATAAGGAAATCTATGTACCCTGCATATTTATTTGAGTCATGTTTTACCAAACAAAGATGAAAATAAGGGAATTTATATACCCAGCATATCTTTTTAGTCATTTTTACCAAACAAAGCTGAAATAACGGAAATCTATGTACCCGGCATAATTATTGTAAACAAGTATTACCAATAAAGCTAAAAAAAAAGGAATTCATCCTCCCGGCATATTTATGCTGGTCAATTTATACCAAACAAAGCTTAAAAAAGGGAATTTATGTACCCCGCATATTTATTTTAGTCAATTTTTACCAAACAAAGCTGAAAATAAGGGAATTCATGTACTCCGCATACTTATTTTAGTCAATTTTTACCAAATTATTGTACCCGGCATATTTATTTTAGTCAATTTTTACCAAATAAAGCTTAAAATAGGGAATTTATCTACCCGGGATATTTATTTTACTCAAATTATATCAAACAAAGCTAAAAATAAGGGCATTCATGTACCCTGCATATTTATTTTAGTCATTTTTTTACCAAACAAAGCCGAAAATAAGGGAATTTATAAACCCAGCATATTTTTTAGTCATTTTTTACCAAACAAAGCTGAAATGGCGGAAAATTATGTACGCAGCATAATGATTTTAATAATTTGTTTTACCAATAAATCTTAAAATGAAGGAATTTATCCTCCTTCCATTTTATTTTAGTCACTTTTAACCGAATAAAGCTGAAAATAAGGGAATTTATATACCCAGTATATTTTTTAAGTCATTTTTTACCAAACAAAGCAGAAATAACGGAAATGTATGTACCCGGCATAATTTTTTTTAATAAATTTTTACCAAGAAAGCTTAAAATAAAAGAATTTATGTTCCCGGTATATTAATTTTAGTCAATTTATACAAAACAAAGCTGAAAATAAGGGCATTTATGTACCCGGCATATTTATTTTAGTCATATTTTTTACCAAACAAAGCTGAAAAAAGGGAATTTATGGACCGGACATGTTTATTTTAGTCAATTTATACAAAACAAAACTTTTAATATTGAACTTATGTACCCTGCATATTTATTTTAGTCATTTTCTATCAAATTTATGTACCTGGCATATTTATTTTACTCCATTTTTACCAAAGAAAGCTGAAAATAATTGAATTTATATACCCAGCATATCTTTTTAGTCATTTTTAGCCAAAAAAGCTGAAATAACGGAAATTTATGTACCCGGCATAAATATTTTAATCATTTTTTAACCAATAAAGCTTAAAATAAAGGAATTCATCCTCCCGGTATTTTATTTTAGTCAATTTTTACCAAATAAAGCTTAAAAGAAGGGAATTTATATACCAAACATATTGATTTTAGTAAATTTTTACCAAATTCATGTACAATGCATATTTATTTTCGTCAATTTATATAAAACAAAGCTGAGAATAAGGAAATTTATGTACCTTGCATATTTATTTTAGTCAATTTTTACCAAACAAAGCTAAAAATAAGGGAATTTTCATACCCAGAATATCTTTTTAGTCATTTTTACCAAACAAAGCTGAAATAACGGAAATTTATGTACCCGGTATAATTATTCTAATTAATTTTTACCAATAAAGCTTAAAATAAGGAAATTTATATACCAAACATATTGATGTTAGTCAATTTTTAACCAAATTCATGTACCCTGCGTATTTATTTTAGTCCTTTTATACCAAACAAAGCTGAGAATAAAAAAAAAATATGTACCCTGCATATTTGTTTTACTGAATTTATACCAAAACAAAGCTGAACATATGGAAATTTATATACCCAGCATATCTTTTTAGTCATTTTTTACCAAACAAAGCTGAAATAACGGAAATTTATGTACCCGGCATACATATTTTAATAAATTACCAATAAAGGTTAAAAATAAAGGAATTTATCCTCCCGGTATTTTATTTTAGTCAATTTTTACCAAATAAATCTTAAAATAAGGGAATTTATGTACCCAGCATATTGACTTTGGTCAATTTTTACCAAATTCATGTACCCGGCATATTTATTTTAGTCAATTTATATAAAACAAAGCTGAGGATAAGGGAATTTATGTACCCTGCATATTTATTTTAGTCATGTTTAAGCAAACAAAGCTAAAAATAAGGGAATTTATATACCCAGAATATCTTTTTAGTCATTTTTACCAAACAAAGCCTAAATAACGGAAATATATGTACCCGGCATAATTATTGAATCAATTGTTACCAATAAAGCTTAAAATAAAGGAATTTATGCTCCCGGCATATTTATGCTAGTCAATTTATACCAAACAAAGCTTAGAAAAAGGGAATTTATGTACCCAGCATATTTATTTTAGTCATTTTTAACCAAATTCATGTGCCTTCAATATTTATTTTAGTCAATTTTTACCAAACAAAGCTGAGAATAAGGTAATTTATGTACCCGGCATAGTTATTTTAATCAATTTTTACCAATGAAGCCTCAAATAAAAGAATTTATGTTCCCGGTATATTTATTTTAGTCAATTTACACCAAAGCTGAAAACAAGGGCATTTATATACCCGGCATGTTTATCTTAGTCAATTTTTACCAACCATAGCTTACAATAAGGACATTTATGTATTAATCTTAGACAATGTATACCAAACAAAGCTGTAAATAAGGAATTCATGTACGAAGCATACTTTTTTTACCAAATTCATGTACCCGGCATATCTACTTTAGACAATTTTTACCAATTTCATGTACCCGGCATTTTTGTTTTAGTCAATTTATACGAAACAATGCTGAGAATAAGGAAATTTATGAACCCTGCATATTAATTTTGGTCGTTTTTTTACCAAATTCATGTACCTGGCATATTTATGTTTGTCAATTTTTACCAAACAAAGCTAAAAATACGAAAATTTATGTAACCGGCATAGCTATTTTAATCAATTTTTAACAATTAAGCTTACAACAAAATAATTCATATTCCCGGTATATTCATTTTAGTCAATTTATACCAAACAAAGCTGAAAATAAGGGCATTAATGTATCCGGCATATTTATTTTAATCAATTTTTACCAAATAAAGCTTAAAATAAGGCAATTGATGCACCCGACATATTCATTTTAGTAAAATTATACCAGAGCTGAAAATAAGGCAATTTATGTACCCAGTATATTTATTTTAGTTAATTTATACCAAACAAAGCTAAAAGTAAGGGTATTTATGCACCCAGCATATTCATTTTAGTCAATTTATACCAAACAAAGCTGAAAATAAGGATTTTATGTACACTGCATACTTTTTATTCCACTTTTACCAAATTCATGTCCCCGGCACATTTATTTTATTCAAATTTTACCAAATTAAACTTAAAATAAAGGCATTTATGTACCCGTAATATTTATTTTAGTCAATTTTTTCCACACAAAGCTGAAAAAAATTGAATTTATGTACCGGACATAATTACTTTAGTCAATTTATACCAAACAAAACTTAAAGTAAGGGATTATATGTACCATGAATATTCATTTTAGTCATTTTTTACCAAATTCATGTACCCGGCATATTTATTTTAGTCAATTTATACAAAACATAGCTGAAAATAAGGAATTTATATACCCAGTATATCTTTTAAGTCAGTTTTTACCAAACAAAGCTGAACTAACGGAAATGTATGTACCCGGCATAATTATTTTAATAAATTTTTACCAAAAAAGCTTAAAATAAAATAACTTGAGTTCCCTGTATATTCATTTTAGTCAATTTATACTAAACAAAACTGACAATTAGGAAATTTATGTACCCTGCATATTTATTTTAGTCAATTTTTACCAAACACAGGTGAAAAAAGGGAATTTATGTAACGGGCATATTTATGTTTGTAAATTTATACGAAACAAAGCTGAAAATAAGTTAATTTATGTACCCGGCATATCTATTTTAGTCAATTTTTACAAAAAAAAAGGTTAAATAAAGGAATTTATGTACCCATCATATTGATTTAAATCAATTTTTACCAAATTCGTGTACCCGGCATATTTATTTTAGTCAATTTATACCAAACAAAACTGAGAATTAGGAAATTTATGTACCCTGCATATTTATTTTAGTCATTTTTTCACCAAACAAAGACGAACAATAAGGAAATTTATGTACCGGACATATTAATTTTAGTCAATTTATACCAAACAAAGCTCAAAATAGGGAATTTATATACCCAGCATATCTTTTTAGTGTTTTTTACCAAACAAAGCTGAAATGACGGAATTTTATGTACCCGGCATAGTTATTTTAATCAATCTTTACCAATGAAGCTTAAAATAAAGGAATATATATACCAAACATATTGATTTTAGTCAATTTTTAGCAAATTCATGTACCCTGCATATTTATCTTAGTCATTTTTACCAAATAAAGTTGAGAATAAAGAGATTTATGTACCTTTCATATTTATTTGAGTCAATTTTTACCAAACAAAGCTGAAGATAAGGGAATCTATATACCCAGCATAACTTTTTAGTCATTTTTTTGGCAAACAAAGCTGAAATAACGAAAATGTATGTACCCGGCATAAGTATTTCAATCATTCTTTACCAATAAAGCTTAATATAAAGGAATTTATCCTCCTGGCATTTTATTTTATTCAATTCTAACCAAATAAAGCTTAAAATATGGGATTTTATGTACCCATCATAAAGACTTTGGTCAATTTTTACCTAATCATGTACCCGGCATATTCATTTTAGTCAATTTATATAAAAAAAGCTGATAATAAGGAAATTTATGTACCCTGCATATTCATTTTAGTCATCTTTTACCAAACAAAGCTGTAATAACGGAAATTTATCTACCCGGCATAATGATTTTAATCAATTTTAGTAATTTTTAACCAAATTTATGTACATGGCATATTTTTTTAGTCAATTTTTACCAAACAAAGCTGAAAATAAGGTAACTTATGTACCCTTCATTTTTATTTTGGTCATTTTTACCAAATTCACGTACCTAGCATATTTATTTTAGTCAATTTTTACCAAACAAAGCTAAACATATGGAAATTTATGTACCCGGCATAGTTATTTTAATCAATTTTTACCAATAAAGCTTAAAATAAAAGAATTTATGTTCCCGGTATATTTATTTTAGTCAATTTACACCAAACACTGCTGAAAATAAGGGCATTTATGTACCCGGCATATTTATCTTAGTCAATTTTTACCAAATAAGGCTTAAAATAAGGGAACTTATGCACCCGGCATATTTATTTTAGTAAAAGTATACCAGAGCTGAAAATAAGGGCATTTATGTACCCAGCATATTTATTTTATATGGAGTGTATATCTCACAGTTGATTCGTTACTGTAGAGCGTGCAGTACATACAGTGACTTTGTGGAAAGAGCAAAAGCACTGTCACAAAAACTGCTGAGTCAGGGATATGTTCAGCCTTTGTTACTTTCGTCTCTTCAGAAATTCTATGGCCGTCACCACGACATCATAGATAGATATGAAATGTCAGTGTCACAAATAAAAACTGACATTTTCAGCTAGATTGGCGTCTTCCCGGATTTGACATTACCGGTTTTGACTTTACCCTGGATTTACCCATTGACAGTGTGACGGGTGCTGTGGACGGAGCAGGACATGCTAACCCTTCCGGAGCACCTGATGTCACTCTTGTTTTTGAGAGTTCACACTGTTAGTGCTTTAGTTTTTTGTGTTGAATATGTAATGTTTGAGTGTTTTGTGGTCATGTGGTGTCTTTGGTCTTCCGTCTTTTGGTGTTCTTGCTTTTGCCTTGTCTCTGGATTTTGATTTGTGTAATTTTGTGCTTTGTTTCTTCGGTATTCTACTGCCGTTGTTTGAGTCACTTTATACCAAACAAAGCTGAAAGTAAAGGCATTTATGTACCTAGCATATTAATTTTAGACAATTTATACCAAACAAAACTGAAAATAAGAAATGTATGTACGACGCATACTTTTTTAGTCAATTTTTATCACATTCATGTACCCGGCATATTTATTTTAGTCAATTTTTACCAATTTCATGTACCCGGCATATTTATTTTAGTCAATTTATACCAAACAAAGCCGAGAATAAGGTAATTTATATACCCTGCATATTAATTTTGGTCATTTTTTACCAAATTCATGTACCTGGCATATTGCTGTCAGTAAATTTTTACGAAACAAAGCTGAAAATACGGAAATTTATGTATCCGGCATAGTTATTTTAATCAATTTTTACCAATAAAGCTTACAATTAATTAATTTATGTTCCCGCATTCATAAAAAAATTACTAAGTAATTTCGTATTACTTATTTCAAGTAATAGAAATACTTAAAATTACTTGAGCAATTACTGATAATTACTTACTCATTATTGACAATTACTTACAATTTCTTAGTATTTACTTACTATTTCCTTGTGATAACTTAGTAATTTCTTATTACTTATTTCAAGTAAAATAAATGCTTAGAATTACTTGAGCAATTACTTCAGATTACTTTTTATAACTTATTATTACTAACGAATTACTAAGTAAAGTCTTATTTACCATTTTTCAAGTAAAACAATTACTTATTTTTACTAACCATTTACGATACGTTACGTTTATTATATGTTCATCCAAGTAATGTACGAGTGTTTGGATTCTGCGTGATGAGCAAGGGGTAAAGTAAAGGGAAGAGCAATATACCAAAATTCAAGTCTCACAATCTATTGACAACTATGAAAATTAATGAACAATTACGGAACCCGATTGCAGATAACCAGATGTTCTTCCCATTCTCCGGCATCAGCACGGTTCCCATGCAATATGAAAGGTATGTATTATTTGGTTGATGGGTCTTTTACATGTACTGTATTTTTACTTAACACTTCGGAAACATTTACTTGGTAATTTTGAATTACTTATTTTCCTTTCAAACTACAAATTTCAAATAATTTGCTAATAATCACTTTTTAGTCACAGAAAATCACTAAAACTGTATATTGATGACTAATTATCTGACAATTAATTATTACTTAAAAGAAAAATACAGTTTACACTGTAAAAAGTCTATAAATACTAAAGACAAAGCCTGATTAATTGTCCGGATTTGTTTTAGCTTAGAATTTTTTATTATCCCCCTTGAGTAATTCAAAATATTGGAGAACAAAGGAAATTTGTACTGTGAAATATCAGATAAGTATCTTGAAATAGTGTATTAACAAACATATATAGATAACTATTCTGAATATTTAGGCAGTTTTGCTTTTCGGGCATTTTTATTTGTTGCAACTTGATTACATCGCAATATATTCAAAGAGGAAATAAGAAAAAGGGGGATGTTTGTTTACCATTACTATCCGAGACATTTTACAAGTTTTAATACTGTTACGGTGTCCGCAAAACATGACACACTTAGTTTAAGTATTTTTAAGCAGATATATATTTGCCTTTTTCTTAAAATGCAAGATTAATTAAAATTGTAGATCAGAAATTAATAATTATATGCTTTCCAGCCAGAACCGCCGTGTAACTGTCAGTGGTAACTGTGTAATACTTAATATACATATACATCTTGATTTAGAACATTGTGTAATTACAAAACAACTTTTCAAGATTTTATTTCATGTAAACAAGCCATACACATTTATTATCATACAGCGTGCCGGCTACTTGATTTAATATATTACAAGATAACAAGACGTACTAAATTCGGGTAAATTACACACATATAACAAAGAAATAATATAAGGTCTTATCAGCTAGTGTTTTACCCATAACGAACAGCATCGTTCATTTACAAAACTGCATGTATAAATAATTAAATGCATTATTTGTATCATACTATTTAAACATGTATTACACACAGACTATGTGATGAATGTGTACTTCTTCATTTGTTTAGCTACACATATTTATATACTGATTACTGTATGTAAACTTAAAAGAAATAGCTTAATGTGTATATAAAGATTTTTAAAATAATGATTTAATGAACTAGTTATGCATAATTAATCAGATTTGAATTCGATACTTTGTGGTAAAATTCTGTTATTTCAGGTAAATCTTGCATTTTACTTCTACATTCCATTCTGAAGTTATAGCAGTAACACTACATAACAGCAGATTTTTAGAGGTGGAAGTGCTACATTAGATTTATATCAACCATATTCAATTCAAGGACCTTAGTGAAGTATCTGCATAAAAAAAGTCATCAATGATAATCAGAAATATGAGAAATAAGTAACTGCAATTACTTAAGAGAAGCTGAAATAAGTAATAGAAATACTAGAAAATGAAAAGAAGCACCAGGTACAAGTAATTGTAATACGGAAGCAAATAAATAAAAAACTGGCATTAAGAAACTGAATTACTTAGGAAGAACTAATGGAAATACCAAAAACTAGAAATCATAGCACAGTTACCAAAGCAAGTAAAAGTATAGTACAGTATAGCCAAAGATTAACAGTGACAAATTGTCGGATAATTTCTTCAAAATGTGATATTCGACCACCTGTGAAATTTTCTACACGTACAAATTAAGATTTGAATGGAAAATATTTAATGGAAATACTTCAGTTACCACACTTGTTGTAGTATAAAATAATATCTTGGTTTATTCTGTTATTAGTGGATTTATTTATGATTTCAGAAAATATTCATGGCAGAAGAAATCAACTGTTACAAAATCATGGATTGGTTCCGGATAGATCTTTTTATATATACAATGGAAAAAGTTAGAAATGTTACTTTAATAATGTGTTTGATTTAAATCCCTGGATTGGTTTGAACAAGCACATGAAATACTTCATCAAATAACTAAATTTGCTCGTTATTTTTTAAAGTCTTTTTACTGAATTAGTGAAATACTGTCAACGCTTATAATTACCCGTTCGTCTATTACATCTAAATTTGATGGATTACCTAGTTTGTTTTAATTCATAGTGATTACTCAAGATTACTAAGTTGGATTACTTCCAAGGCTTTATATTACTAATTGTGACTACTTACGTTTATTTCCCAGGATTTAAATTACTCATTGTGATTACTTATATTTACCCCTTTTGATTACTTACCGGGCTTTAAATTACTTAATGCAATTACTTAACTGGCTTGGTATTTCTCATTGTGATTACTTAGAGTAACTTCTTTTCATTACTAACCAGGCTTTATATTACTCATTGTGATTACTTAAATTTACTTAACTGGCTTGATATTACTTATTGTAATTACTTAAAATTACTTCTTTAGATTACTTACTTGGCTTAAAAGTTACTTAAATGGATTGGAATACAATTACTTACTCCGATTACTTAAAATTACTTGTTTTGCTTACTTGAATGAATTACTTAGCATTACTTAAGAATACTTGTAATTACTTAGAATTACTAATACTTGTGACATACTTTTTTACTTAAGAATTACTTATTTTGAGTAAAAGAAATACTAGTTTTAAGTAAATTTAAGTAATAATTTTTTTTTAGTGCGGTATATTTATTTTAGTCAATTCATACCAAACAAAGCTGAAAATAAGGACATTAATGTACCCGGCATATTTATTTTAGTCAATTTTTATCAAATAAAGCTTAAAATATGGCAATTAATGTACCCGGCATATTTATTTTAGTAAAATTATACCAGAGCTGAAAATAAGGAATTTAGTACCCGCATACTTTTTATTAAAATTTTACCAAATTCATGTACCCGGCATATTTACTTTAGTCAATTTTTACCAAATTAAACTTAAAATAAAGGGATTTATGTACCCGGCATATTTATTTTAGTCAATTAATACCACACAAAGCTGAAAATATTGAATTTATGTACCGGACATATTTACTTTAGTCAATGTATACCAAACAAAGCTTAAAATAAGGGAATTTATATACCCTGCATATTTATTTTAGTCATTTTTTTACCAAATTCATGTACCCGGCATATTTATTTAAGTCAATTTTTACCAAATCAAACTTAAAATAAAGGCATTTATGCACCCGGTAATTTGTTTTAGTCATTTTTTACCGAATAAAGCTTAAAATAAAGGAATTAATGTGCTTAGCATATTTGTTTTAGTCAATTTATACCAAACAAAGCTGAAAATAAGGAAATTTATGTACCTGCATAAATATTTTACTAATAGTCAATTTTATCCAAAACAAAGCTGAAAATAATTGAATTTATGTACCGGACATATTTACTTCAGTCAATTTATACCAAACAAGGCCTAAGATAAGGCAATTTATGTACCCATCATATTTTTTAGTCTTTTTTAACAAACAAAACTGAAAATACGGAAATTTATGTACCCGGCATAAATATTTTCATCAATTTTTACGAATAAAGCTTAAAAAAAGGAATTTATGTTCCCGGTATATTCATTTTAGTCAATTTATACCAAACAAAGCTGAAATTTTATGTACCCGGCATATCTATTTTAGTCAATTTTTACTAATGTACAGTACTCTGAAAATTCAAGTTGGCAGATTTTGTGATCCCGAAGTGATCCTTTTGCAGTCAATGATTGCAATCAGTGATTGTTTTTACTTGTGATCATTGATCAAACAAATATATCAAGGATCATAAAACTATACGATCCTTGATCGCAAAATTGTTATCCTTGATCACAAGGTTGCAATCCTTGATCGCAAGAAAGTCGATTTTGATTGCAAGGTTGTGATTCTTGATCTCACAGTTTTGATCCTTGATCGTAAAGCTTTGATAAGAAGAAGTTGTGATCCTTGACCACAACAGTATTGTAATTTATTAGATAATAATTGATAAATAATTTATAATTTATTCCATTAAGAAATAAATTATTCTTATTAACTGTTTACATGTTTACATCCCAATATTAATAGATTATGACAGAAGTAAAATTAAATATTTTAGGTTAATTGCAGAATTTATAATTTTGATAAAAATCTGACAATCAAAGATGTGAATCTAAAAAAAAAAACAATATATAAATTTTACATTAAATATAAAGTTTCAGTGAAAATAATAAATAGGTGAAAATTTGGAACAAGATTTTTTTATTTAACGAGGTATCGCACTGCTCAGGTAAAAAATCTTTGACGTTTTCTGTACATTAAAGCAGTAACAACAGACATACGCTGTACTTAAATACATCGAATATTTAGTGATGTTGTAAACTTCGTAATACTTTTGTAAAATTAAGATCTGTCTTATATGGATACCAATTTCGATTAAACAGCACACGGCGGCTCCTCTATATTCAAAATTTATCCAAAAATAATAATACTTAGAAAATTAACTAAAAAGAAATAAATTTATCTCATGAACAGTAAAAGAGACATATAATTAATTGGTTTCATATGTCTCTGAAAGTAATGAATGCAATAAAAATAAATTCATTTTTCTAATGATATGTCAAGTTTAAACCAGTTTTGACCCGTTAGATAAATTTTCTTTATTCAACGAATGTTGAATAAACCCCGTGCTATTTCCCGCCAAATCAATTCGGAATATAATTCTCGGTGTTTATCATTGATCATGAGAGAAAAAGATAACACCACTTTATTCCGATTATTACCATATTTTATCCACTCTCGATAGTTAAATTTAAAATTTTTAAAATGCTCGGCAAGCCTCGCAATTAAAATTTTAAAATGTAACTATCTCTAGTGGATAAAATATGGTAATAAACGGGATCTTGTGGTGTAATCTATATTTATTAAATTTCTATTATATCCATTAATAAAACAATTTTATTTTTAACTGCACAAAGCTGTAAAGATAGATTTCCGATGATCGGTTATACACATTCAATACAATTCCAGATTACTTTTGATATAAACAAAAACGTTGTAGGGAAATATAACATGCTCATTGTTAATTACATTCTATATTTTAGCGAAAAGTCATAGATATTACAACACTAGCAATTCTTGTGATCCTTGATTGCAATGCTTGTAATCCTTGATCACAACTCCTGTGATCCTGGATCACAACTCCTGTGATCCTGGATCACAACTCCTGTGATCCTTGATCAAAAGTTCATGATCCTTGATCGCATCTCCTGCAATCATTGATTATAACGCCTGCAATCAATGATCACAACTTTTTACGATCATTGATCAGAAGACTTATGATCAACGATCATAACTTTTTTTGTGATCCTTTTGTGGTCCCGAAGTGATCCTTTTGCAGTCAAATTGCTATGTTGAATTTTCAGGGTACTGTAAGATTAAAATAAGGAATCCATGTTCTCGGCATATCGATTTTAGTCAATTTTTACCATTCAAAGATTGAAAAAATTTAAATTATGTACCCAGCATATTAAGGAAATTTATGTACCTGGCATATTTGTTTTAGTCATTTTTTACCAAATTAAGCTTAAAATAAGAGCATTTATGTATTTTAGTCAATTTATGCCAAACAAAGCTGGCAACAAGGGAATATTTGTACCCCACATATTTATTCTAGTCAATTTTTACAAAATTCATGACCCGGCATATTTATTTTAGTCAATTTTTACCAAATTAATCTTAAAATAAGGGCATTTATGTATCCTGCATATTTATTTTAATAAATTCTAACCAAATAAAGCTTCAAATGGGAGAATTTATGTACCCAGCATATTGGTTTCAAGCTTAAAATAAGGGAATTCATATACCCGGCATATTTATTTTAGTCAATTTTTACCAATCAAAGCTTTAATAAGGGAAGTTTTGTATCCAGCATATTTATTTTAGTCAATTTTTACCAAACAAAGCTGAAAAGAAGGGAATCTATGTACCCAGCTTAATTTATAGTCCGTTTTCAACAAACAAAGCTGAGAAATATAGAATTTTATGTACCCGGCTTATTTATTTTAATCATTCTTTACCAACAAAGCTTAAAATTAAGGAATTTATGTTACCGGCATATTCATTTAAGTCAATTTATACCAAACAAAGCTGAAAATAAGGGCATTGATGTAAGCGGCAAATTTATTTCAGTCAACTTTTAACAACCAAAGCTTAAAATAAAGGAATTTATGTACCCGGCATATTTATTTTAGTCAATTCTGAACAAACAAAGCTTAAAATGAGAGAATTTATGTTCCCGGCATATCTATTTTAGTGAATTTTTACCAATCAAAGCTTTAAAAAAGGGAAGTTATGGACCGGACATATTTACTTTAGTCAATTTATACCAAACAAGACTAAATGGAATTTATGTACCGATCATATTTTTAGCCATTTTTAACAAACAAATCTGAAAATACGGAAATTTACGTACCCGGCATAAATATCTTCATCAATTATTACCAATAAAGCTTTAAATAAAGGAAATTATGTTCCGGGTATATTCATTTTAGTCAATTTATACCAAAGAAAGCTGAAAATAAGGGCATTTATGAACCCGGCATACCTTTTTTAGTCAATTTTTACCAATGTAAGCTTAAAATAAACCTATTCATGTACCCGTCATATTTATTTTAGTCAATTTTTACCATTCAAAGCTTTAAAAAAAGGAAATTATGTAGCCAGCATATTTGTTTATTCATTTTGTCGCAAACAAAGCTTAAAAAAATGAAACTTATGTACCCAGCATAATTTTTTAGTCATTTTTTACATAAGAAAGCTGAAATTAAGGAATTCTATGTACCTGACATATTTGTTTTAGTCAATTTATACCAAACAAAGCTGTAAATAAGGACATTTATGTACCTAGCATATTTATTTTACTTATTTTTTTTTTTCCAAATAAAGCTTAAAATAAGGGCATTTATGTATTTTAGTCAATTTATGCCAAACAAAACTGGCATTAAGAGAATATGTACCCAGCATATTTATTTTAGTCAATTTTAACCAAATTCCTGACCGGGCGTATTTCTTTTAGTCAATTTTTACCAAATTAATCTAAAAATAAAGCCATTCATCTATCCTGCATATTTATTTTAGTCAATTCTAACCAAATAAAGCTTCAAATAAGAAAATTTATGTACCCAGCATATTGGTTTTAAGCTTAAAATAAAGGAATTCATATACCCGGCATATTTATTTTAGTCAATTTTTACCAATCAAAGCTTTAATAAGGGAAGTTATGTTTCCAGCATATTTATTTTAGTCAATTTTTACCAAACAAAGCTGAAAATAAGGGAATTTATGTACCAAGCATATTTTTTTAGTCCGTTTTGCCCAAACAAAGCTGAAAAAAAAAGAATTTTATGCACCCGGCTTCATTATTTTAATCAATATTTACTAATAGAGCTTAAAATAAAGACATTTATGTTACCGTCATATTTATTTTAGTCAATTTATACCAAACAAAACTGAAAATAATGGCATTGATGTACCCGGCATATTTATTTTACCTTGTTTTTACCAAATAAAGCTTAAAATAATGGAATTTTATGTAACCGGCATATTTATTTAAGTCAAATTATAACAAACAAAGCTGAAAATAAGGGCATTTATGTACCCAGCCTATTTATTTTAGTCAATTTTTACCAAAGAAATCTGAAAATAAGGGCATTTATGTACCCAGCATATTTATTTTAGTCAATTTTTACCAAAACAGGCTGAAAATAAGAGCATTTATGTACCCGGCATATTTATTTTAGTCAAATTATACCAAAAAAGAAGAAAATAAGGGCATTTATGTACCCAGCATGTTGATTTTAGTCAATTTATACCAAACAAGGCTTAAAATAAGCTCATTTATGTACCCAGCATATTTATTTTAGTCAATTATATTAAACAAAGCTAAAATAAGGGAATTTATGTAACCCGCATATTTTTTAGTCATTTTTTACCAAACAAAGCTGAAAAATAATGATATTTATCTACCCGGCATAATTATTTTAATCAATTTTTCCCAATAAAGCTTAAAATAAAGGAATTTATGTACCCGGGATGCTTATTTTTAAATTAGTCAATTCTTAACAAACAAAGCTTAAAATAAGATAATTTATGTACCCGGCATATCTATTTTAGTGAATTTCTATCAAAGTAAGCTGAAAATAAGGGAATTGATGTACCCGGCATATTTATTTTAGTCATTTTTTTTACAATTTAAAGCTTTAACAAAGATGAATTATGTACTCAGCATATTGTTTAGAATTTATGTACCCAGCATATTGGTTTTAAGCTTAAAATAAAGGAATTCATATACCCGGCATATTTATTTTAGTCAATTTTTACCAATCAAAGCTTTAATAAGGGAAGTTATGTTTCCAGCATATTTATTTTAGTCAATTTTTACCAAACAAAGCTGAAAATAAGGGAATTTATGTACCAAGCATATTTTTTAGTCCCTTTTGCCCAAACAAAGCTGAAAAATAAAGAATTTTATGCACCCGGCTTCATTATTTTAAATAATATTTACTAATAGAGCTTAAAATAAAGACATTTATGTTACCGCATATTTATTTAAGTCAATTTATACCAAACAAAACCGAAAATAATGGCATTGATGTACATGGCATATTTATTTTAGCTTGTTTTTACCAAATAAAGCTTAAAATAATGGAATTTTATGTAACCGGCATATTTATTTAAGTCAAATTATAACAAACAAAGCTGAAAATAAGGGCATTTATGTACCCAGCATATTTATTTTAGTCAATTTTTAGAAAAGAAATCTGAAAATAAGGGCATTTATGTACCCAACATATTTATTTTAGTCAATTTTTACCAAAACAGGCTGAAAATAAGGGCATTTATGTACCCGGCATATTTATTTTAGTCAAATTATACCAAAAAAGAAGAAAATAAGGGCATTTATGTACCCAGCATGTTCATTTTAGTC
Organism: Modiolus philippinarum; assembly: GCA_002080025.1. NCBI lineage: Eukaryota > Metazoa > Mollusca > Bivalvia > Mytilida > Modiolidae > Modiolus > Modiolus philippinarum. The sequence goes on from MJUU01026598.1 coordinate 54,951, forward strand.
AATTTATACCAAACAAGGCTTAAAATAAGCTCATTTATGTACCCAGCATATTTATTTTAGTCAATTATATTAAACAAAGCTAAAATAAGGGAATTTATGTAAACCGCATATTTTTTAGTCATTTTTTACCAAACAAAGCTGAAAAATAATGATATTTATCTACCCGGCATAATTATTTTAATCAATTTTTACCAATAAAGCTTAAAATATAGGAATTTATGTACCCGGGATGCTTATTTTTAAATTAGTCAATTCTTAACAAACAAAGCTTAAAATAAGATAATTTATGTACCCGACATATCTATTTTAGTGAATTTTTATGAAAGTAAGCTGAAAATAAGGGAATTGATGTACCCGGCATATTTATTTTAGTCATTTTTTTTACAATTTAAAGCTTTAACCAAGATGAATTATGTACTCAGCATATTGTTTAGTCATTTTTTTACCAAACAAAGCTGAAAGTAAGGAATTTTATGTACCTGGCATATTTTTTTTAGTGAATTTATACCAAACAAAGCTGAAAATAAGGGCATCTATGTACCCGGCATATTTATTTTACTAATATTTTACCCCCCAAAAAAATTAAAATAAGGGAATGTATGTATTTTAGTTAATTTATGCCAAACAAAGCTGGCATAAAGGTAATATCTACCCCGCATATTTATTTTAGTCAATTTTTACCAAATTCATGACCCAGCATATTTAATTTAGTCAATTTTTACCAAATTAATCTTAAAATAAGGGCATTAATGTATCCTGCCTATTTATTTTAGTCAATTTTAACCAAATAAAGCTTAAAATAAGAGAATGTATGTACCCAGGATATTGGTTTTAAACTTAAAATTAGGGAACTCATATAACCGGCATATTTATTTTAGTCAATTTTTACCAATCAAAGCTTTAAATAAGTTATGTACCCAGCATATTTATTCTAGTAAATTTTTACCAAACAAAGCTGAAAATAAGGGAATTTATTTACCTAGCATATTTTTTTATTCATTTTTTACTAAACAAAGCTGAAAAATAAGGAAATTTAAGCACCCTGCTGAATTAATTTAATCGACTTTTACCAATAAAGCTTAAAATAAGGAATTTATGTTACCGGCATATTTATTTTAGTCAATTTAAACCAAACAAAGCTGAAAATAAGGGGATTTATGTACCCGGCATATTTATATTAGTTTATTTTTACCAAATAAAGCTTAAAATAAGGGAATTTTATGTACCCAGCATATTTATTTTAGTCAAATTATACCAAACAAAGCTGAAAATAAGGGCATTTATGTACCCAGCATATTTATTTTAGTCAATTTTTAACAAACAAGGCTGAAAAGAAGGGCATTTATGTACCCAGCATATTTATTTTAGTCAATTTTTACCAAACCAGGCTGAAAATAAGGGCATTTATGTACCCGCCATATTTATTTTAGTCAAGTTATACAAAACAAAGCTGAAAAAGGGGCATTTATGTACCTAGCATGCTTATTTTAGTCAAATTATACCAAACAAAGATTAAAATAAGGGCATCTATGTACCCATCATGTTTATTTTAGTCAATTTAGACCATAAAAGCTTAAAATAAGCTCACTTATGTACCCAGCATGTTTATTTTAGTCAATTTAGACCAAACAATGCTTAAAATAAGCTCATTTATGTACCCAGCATATTTATTATAGTCAATTTATATCAAACAAAGCTAAAATAAGGAAATTTATGTACCACGCATACTTTTTAGTCATTTTTTTTTACTAAATTCATGTACCCGGCATATTTTTTTCAGTCAATTTTTAACAACCAAAGCTTAAAATAAAGGCATTTATGTACCCGGCATATTTATTGTAGTCAATTTTTAGCAAACAAAGCTTAAAATAAGAGAATTTATGTACCCGGCATATCTATTTTAGTGAATTTTTATCAAATTAAGCTTAAAATAAGGGAATTCATATACCCGGCATATTTATTTTAGTCAATATTACCAATCAAAGCTTTAAATAAGGGAAGTTAGGTACCCAGCATAATAGCATTTCATACTAATCACAAATCATAAGCTTTTGAAGTGGAATAAAATTAAATAAGCAGTTTTTTATTTGTAAGAAAGGTGTTAAAATTTTGCTTTAGTTTAGTCTGCAGATATGTTGAAAGGTAAAAATGTATTCTACTTGAAGGATAGACGTGCTATAACTATATAACATCCATATTTTGAGTTTATATATACATTATACAGGAAATATACATCTTATCAAACAAATAAGTAGTAATTCTAGAAAACTGAAAATTGCCATTTGTGCACATTTCTGAATACAATGTAACTCATTGAAGGATTCTGATTTTACCAGGTCTCCTGTGAGTCAGGTATAGCAAATTTTATACCCAAAATCAAATAAAACATTTTAGAATTGAAAGCATGAATATTTAGAATTTTTCCCAAATTTTCAGAGGTACATTTGCTTATATCGACTTTCACATCCTTGTTTCGTCTTTGCTTTTTTGCCATGTCTTTTGACTTCGAATTTTGTAGTCATCGCTTTCCTTGTTCCTTCGGTATTCTAATGCCGTTGTTTATTAAACTAGCAGAAGATGTAAGTAAACTATTGTGGCCTCAATTTGTTGTTATAACATTATAAAACATTATTACAGAAGGAATTAAAGGACATATATTCAGATTTTTTATGATCCATACATTTTAATGTACAAAAATTGAAAATATTGAAAATAACAAAAATGAACATTAGAAAAAAAGATGATATAAAAGGAAGGCTTTGGAATTTAATGACGTTATTTTTCAACTTTGAGTGACAACGTATTAGTTAGGTACAAAAGGTGCACGAGAGTACCAAAGTTGCTGATCTTAAAGGAAACGACATCCCCTCAAAGAATATGTACATTTCACCATTTTACATGATATATATACATTTTTTGTATTACCACATAATACAGAAGGCATACATTCCCTAACTTAGTGATATAAAAAACCATTCGTAATACATTCATAAAACTCCTTGAAGTTTTAGAATCTCAAAAACTTTTATTGATATCCCTATCAATATCATTTTCATTTCAACTTATAACGACTAATTTTAAAGTTAGATTATTCGCAATTTTGTTTGTAAAAATGACATTAAATCGCCCAAAATGTTTGCACTAAAACCTGCATCATCGGAAATTTACTTCTACATTAAAATGACATTTTTGTATTTTGGAGAACAATTTAGCGGTTATTTGTTGAATATCAAAGATTATTTCGTAAATATTCAATGTAAATAAACATGTATTCTCTAAAAAATATAAATAATCATTATTTTTTTTTCTGTTCCGAAGATTTTTTCTCATTGCAAAATAATGTAGATCAGGGAACATAAAAAAAGAAATTTTCCATTTTGCCTCTATTTGTATGAATTATATTTGCCAAAACGCCCCAAAAGACGTTATTTCTACCCATGTAGGTATCTATGTTTAATTAAAGGTAAAAATATGTCACATTTCATACTAATCACAAAAAAGTATCGCTTTAATTCGAATTAAAGTAACTGAGATTGATTTATTTGTAATAAAGGGGTTGAAATTTAGCATTTGTTAAATCAGCAGATTTGTTCAATTGAAAAAAAAATAGGACATTTGATCAAATAACAGAAGTTGTAAACAAATTATTATGGTCTTAGTTTGGATTGACGGTTCTCAATTACTTTGTTGCTATGCCATCATATAACATTATTACATCGGCAATTAAAGGACACATATTCAGATTTCTACGCTCATTACATTTAAATGTCGAAACATTTGAAAATATTGTATACAGGGAAAATTCCCAGTTCTTTTTTCAAAACTTTTAAAATAAAAAAAAGTCTTTGGACTTCAATGGTGTTATCTTTTTAACTTTTTGCTACAACTCATTGGTTAGGTACAAAAGTACAGAGACAATACTAAAGTTGTTGATCTAAAAAGGTATTAGCCAAAAATCGTCATATTCACCATTTTCGACAGATATACATTTTTTATATCCCCACAATTATTTTGTAAATAGGATATTACAACGTCCAAAATTATTTTTAATGTATGTTTGAACTAAAACTGCTTTATCAGAAAATTACTTCTTACATAAAAACGATATATTTGTTTTTTTGAGAACAATTTAGATTATTTCGAAACTGTATTCTCTAAAAGATTTAAATAAACAATATTTTATCTGATCCGAAACATTATTTCGTTTTCTTCTCTAGAGATAACGTAAACATGGAAAAAAAATATTTTGTCTAATTTCTATAAATAATTGCCGAAATGCCCAAACACAAGACGTTATTTCTACTCAAGATGAAGAACAACAATGAAAGCGTTGTTTCTTTGCTTGTTTTTTACCATGTATTTGTAGAGACTTTGTCTCATGTGCATTTACTCCATATCCTTTTATTCATCATGTAGTTATTTGTGTTTAGTCAATGGTAAAATTATGTCACATTTCATACTAATCACAAAAAGTAGCTTTTGAAGTAAAATAAAATTAAATAAGCAGTGTTTTAATTATAAAAATGCATTCTACTTAAAGGGAAGGCAATGATAAAACGATATAACATCCATATTTTGACTTTATATATACATTATAAAGGAAATAAACATCTTAAAAGCAAACAAATCAGTAGAAATTCAAGAAAACTGTAAATTCCCATTTGTTCACTTTTTGGATACAACTGCCAAATGAAGCTAACTGAAACCTTCAAATTTTACTAAATGGGTCTCCTGTGAGTCAGGTATAGCAAAATGTATACCCAATATAGTATAAAACATTTTATTTTAGCATTTAAAGTATTAATATTCAGATTTTTTCCAAAATTTTGAGAGGAGGGGTGTTTATTTTGATAACAGAAGATGTAAACAAATTATTTTGGTCTCAATGTGTTGCTATATCATCATAAAACTTTATCACATAGGCAATCAAAGGATATATTCAGATTTTCACGATCCAAACATTCTAATGTCGAAAAATTGAAAATATCATAAATATCAAAATCCAAATTAAAAAAAAAAAACAAAACAAAACAAAAAAAAAACAGGTTGACAGAAAAAGAATTGTTTGGACTTAATGGTGTTATATTTTTCAACTTTGTGACACAACTGATTCGTTTGGTACAAAAAAGACACAAAAATACCGAAGTTGCTTTTCTTAAAGGAAACGAGCAAAAAAAAATGTCATTGCAATCGCCAATAAGAAGTACACCGAGACTGACGTAATCAAAATGTTAGAATTTTTGATCGACAATATTTTTGTCGAATTTGGAGGTCGTGTTTT
>MJUU01026598.1:60656-70925 GCA_002080025.1 Modiolus philippinarum
GCTTGTAGTTTGTACAGTGATTTTTTGAACAGAGCAAAAACACTGTCCCAAAAGCTGATTAGTCAGGGATTTGTTCAACCTTTGTTAATTTCATCCCTCAAGAAAGTCTATGGCCGTCACCATAGCATCATTGAAATATATGACGTGTCAATATCCCAAATGAAAGTGGACATTTTCGGCTAGATTCACGTCTTCCCGGATATGACTACCGACTTTGACATTTTCCCGGATTGAAACACTCACAGTGTGATGGGTGCTGTTAACAGAGCAGGACATGCTTACCCTTCCGGACCACCTGATGTCGCTCTCGGTTTTTTATGTTAGTTCACACTGTGAGTGCTTTTAGTTTTTTGTGTTGTCCTGTTATATTTTAGTTTTGTCTTCGTAGATTATGTTTGTGGTACCGATCTGTCCTTGTCCATGTTTGAATACTGATTAATGATTATTACAAAAGCTTTTCAAAATTTAATTTGGTACTGTTTGAGGTTTAGAGAAGTAACACGATTATTAATTGGTTTTGTCTCAAGGTTAGCAAATGACAATAACCAATCAGCTACCTAACAGATCTTTCAAAAACATATTTTTCTCACTTACTGTGTGACGGGTGCTGTTAACAGAGCAGGACATGCTTACCCTTCCGGATCACCTGATGTCACTCTCAGTTTCACTGGAGTTCACACTGTGAGTGTCTTTATTCTGAATGTTGTGGTTTCTTGTTCTGTGCTTTTTGTCTGTCTGGCGTCATTGTTTTTGTGTCTAACGTCATTGTTTTCTGTGTTCTCGTTTTTGCCCTGTCTTTGGACTTCGATTTTTGTGAATTTCACCCTTTCCTTCGATATTCTACTGCCGTTGTTTCTCCCATTTTCAGAGGACAGAAATGCATTTTGTTGTATCCCACACAATACAGAAGGTGTAAAATTACCTAACTTATATTAATGATAAAAAAATCCATTCGTAATATACTAACAAAACTTTTTCAAATTCTAGAACCTTAACAATCCCCATTTTATTGATATCATTATAAATATCATTTTCATCTCAACGTTTAACTTCAATAACTAGTATTTTGTAAAAAGGAGATCACATCGTTCAAACCTAGTTTTATTGTATGTTTGCACTAAAAACTGCCTCATCGAAAACTTACTTCAAAAAACACTTTTGTAGATTGGAGAACAATTTAGAGGTTATTTGTTGAAGACGAAATATTATTCAGTGAGTATCCAAATGTAAATGAAAATGTTTTCTCTAAAAGATTTAAATAAACGTTATTTTACCTGATCCTTTTGTTACTACGAAATAACATAAATCAGGAAAAACTAAACATCATTAAATCTGTATTCTGCCATTTTTATATAAATAATTGCTAGAACGACCCTTGGCATCCTTTGAGTTGTTATTACTCCCCTTTGGGTCGTTGTCTCTTGGACACATTCCCCGTTCCCTTCTTTTTTCTATGCTGTTATTCGTTCTGATGAAGTTATCACTGTTTAGTAGTCACATTTACTACAAATCAGAAATCAGTAGCCTTTGAAGTGAAAGAAAGTTAAATTAGCAGTCTTTTATTTGTAAGAAAGGGGTTAAAATGTTGCATTTCTTAAGTTTTCCTATTTGACCAAATTAAAAATGCATTCTGTTTAAAGGTAAGACATGCTATAATTATAGGCCATGGGCTGAAATAACTTTCCGTGCACCCCCCACTTCCCATCTAGACCGTTTTTTTCAGTCCTCCCATATCCCCTCTTCAAAATAAAACATGTTAACACGAACATAACCTGCACGCATAGACAGTATAGGGCCACTTTTATAGTACACCACGAAAAACTCTTGTATTTTCGTTTTAACCTAAGTTTCATCATTTAAGCTCCAAAATTAATTAATGATAAGTAAAATGTACTAAAATTTGGTACCAAATTAAAGCTTATTTAAAATCCTTTACTCAAGTTTGGGCACTTTACGCCACTTTTATGATCTGGGGACACAAAAAAATGAACCCCTACCCCTGCAAAAATAGAGAAAACGACAATTTTCGGCTGTCAATTCCTTTCAGATCAACAACCCTCGTCAGTTGATCTAGTTTTTATGCCTAACTTATCTGTTGTGATACAATGTTTGAAAATAAAACCATTAATGTCCACAAAATTTTTATTTTCGGTATCAAATTTTTGAAAAATGGGAATTTTCGGAATTTTAGAGTAATAATGATTTCTGATATATTAGCAACAAATCGTGTGCAAACATTCAAGTTTCAGACGTCTTATAGGTTCAGAAATGTCAAAATTAGCACCCCTACCCCCTAAAAATTAAGGGAAAATATGAAACATGTAGGCTCTAAATGATTAAGGAATAATGTTTTATGGAATTCTAGTGTGTATTTCACGAAAGCTGACATGCAGAAGCTCATTTAAGTAGATTTAAGAGGTAAGAGGTCTCTTTTTGATTCTTCTGTTCGAAATTGTATGCAAAATGGGAATTTTCCGTTTTTCAGAATTTCTGCTGTGTTGACTTTGAGATGCAAATACATCATTAAATTGATAAATAACTTGAAAATGTTGATTAGATATCTAAGCCATAAGAAAATATGTTTTTAAGCATTTTTAGAATAACTACAGTCTCATAAATTACAAACATATAAAGCTTTACCACAAATATTTGACACAATTTATTTCATTTTATTAAGCTTGAAAAGCTTAAACAATGGATAAAGGTTCAATATCATATCATTTCAAATACAAAAATACATAGATACTCCCATATATCACAAATAAGATCGTGCGTGTAGTTTATGGGCAGTTATACAACAATTAAACTTTGAATTTTGTAAAATTCCGAAATGCTGAAAAATCCCATTTTTCACGAAAAGCGCCCAAAATATACAATTTTACCCATACTTTGGCGTAATTGCAATATATAAAATACATTTTTTAAAAAGAAAGTAAAACATTAGTATGTTTTGTTAATATAAATGTACATACATACATATTCTGGTGATTTTTAAGCATAATTTTACTGGGGTAGGGGTACAATTTTCGGTATTTAGAGTCACATTGAACACTCCTTGTTCTTCTAAACATTGTTTTTATAAAGCTTATATATCGGTTAGATCGGTTAGAACAATGAATTGGCATATCTGCATATAAATCCTCAAGATTTGCCACATATAACTATTGAAAAGTGAATTTTGGACAAATCTGAAATGCTGAAAATTCCCATTTTTCATCAGTTCTGTACAAAATATTGAGTTGAAGCTGACAAGTGGGATTAAAATGAAAAAAAATGATAGAAAGTATACAACATTGTTATATTCAATGCAGATTGTGTGTGTTTTGGTTTTTTTCAAGCGAAAATAGTAAAATGATCACTATCATAGGGAAATTTATTGGGGTAGGGGTAGGTTTTTCGGTATTTAGAGTCACATTAATCACTCCTTGTTTTTCTAAACAGTGTTTTAAACTTACTAATGTATCGCTTAGAACAATTAAATGGCATAGTTGCAGATGAATCCTCCAGATTTGACATATATTACGATTTAACAATGAACTTCGGAGAAATCTGAAATGTTGACAATTTCAATTTTTCATCAGTTTGGACTAAATATTGAGTTTTAGTCAACAAATGGCTGTTAAAATACCGAATCATGATGTAATTCATGCAACATTGTCATATATAACACACATTTTGTGTTGAAGGTATTTTTATGCGAACTTAGACAAAAATTTGTTAGGGAAAATTTGTTGGGGTAGGGGTAAGATTCTCTGTATTGAGAGTCACATTAAACACCCCTTGATATTCTAAACACTGTTTTAAGACAACTCATGTATTGCTAAGAACAATTAATTGGCATATATGCAGATATATCATCAAGATTTGGCATACATAACGGGTTAACACTGAACTTTGGCCAAATCTGAAATATCAAAAAATCCCATTTTTCATCAACTTCGAGCACAATGTTAAGTTTAAGTCAACAAATGGCTGTAATTTATGCTACATTGTCATATTCAACGCACATTCTGCGTGTTTGGGTTAATTTGTTGCGAACATAGACAAAAAAATTGACAATTTTAAGGATAATTTGTTGGGGTAGGGGTAAGATTTTCGGTTTTTTGAGTCACATCAAACACTTCTTGTTTTCTTAACAATGTTTTCAAACAACTAATGTATCGCTTAGAACAATTGATTGGCATATCTGCAGATATATCCTCCATATCTGGTATATATAACGATTTAACAGTGAAATTTGGGCAAATCTGAAATGTTGAAAATTCCTATTCTTCATCAATATTTATCAAAATACTGTGTTTAAGTCAACAAATGGCTGTTAAAAATACGAAATCATGGTATAATTTATGAATCATATACATCGTCATATATATCGGGTTCTTTAGCCCATCAAACTTGTAAAAATTTGGGTTCGTTGTAAAGCTTACACAATAAGCAATAATTTGGTGCATCGTTTTTATAACTAGGAAGCATTTGGTCAACATTTTGAAGCAACTGAAAGAAAAACTTGAAGGAAAAACGAAATTTTTATAAATGTCGGTAGGTGGGTCTACTTATTCAAAAACGAAATTATTCAAAGGTCCCTGTATTTGGTATATTTGAAAATAAAATTTTGGTCATTTAAAATATGTTGACATTGTCTTAATCTGTTTTATATTGAATATATTAGATTGAAAAGCTAAAAACAATTTTTAGAATCGGGAATTGCGATGCACTTCGGGTCCTCTAGACCATCAAACTTATGCAATTTCAATGAAAATATCAGTTTTTTCGTCAATATTTCATTGGGGTAGGGGTACGTTTAATTGCGCTATGGAACGTATTGGGCATGAAAATTGTACAAAATTGGGTACTTTGTAAAGCTCATTTGATACCTGTTTTTTATAACTTGAAGGCATTTTGTGAACATTTTGAAGCAACTGAAAGAAAAACTTTAACGAAATACGAAATTTTCCAAAATTTCGGTAGGGGGGTCTAAAATTGGGCCCTATTCCACCAGTGCGTGCAGGTTATGCTCGTATTAACATGTTTTATTTTGAAGAGGGGATGTATGCGGACTTAAAACATTCATATTTTACTAAATAGGTCTTCTGTATGTCGAGTATAGTAAAATGTATACTCAAAATAAAATAAAACATTATTTTTCAACATTTAAAGTATGAATATTTAGAAATTAAGCAATTTTCTAGAGGTAGGAGATCTTATTTTGACATTTGTGAAATTAACAAAAGATGTAATCAAACTTAATCGGTCTCACTTTGTTGTTATAACGTCAAAAAATTTTACATAGGTAATTAAACGACATATATTCAGATTTTACGATCCTAACATTTAAATTTCGAAAAATTGAAAATATTGAAAATACCGAAAATGCCCATTTTTTGCAACATATTTGACATTAAAAGAAGTCTTTGGACATGAATGATGTTATTTTTTCAACTTTATGTCACAACGGATTAGTTAAGTAGAAAAAGTACAGAAAAATACCAAAGCTGTTCATCTTGAAGGAAATTAGTTCAATGAAATCGTCACTTTCATCCCTTTTGAAAAAGAGAGACACAATTTTTGTGTCCCCACATAATACAGAATGCACAAAATTTCTTAACTTTTATTAATGATATAAAAATTAATAGCAAAATTCCTTCAAATTCCAAAATCTTAATTACTCCCATTGTATTGATATCATTAACAACAACTTATAACAACTAACTTCAAAAGATTAATCCCAATTATTTTGTCAAAAGGAGATAACATTGTCCAAGATTAGTTTTAATGTATGTTTGCCCTATAACTGCCTCATCGGAATTTTACTTTTTACATTAAAAGACTTTTTTGCATTTTGAAGAACAATTTAGTGATTATTAGTTGAATATCAAAGATCATTTAGTGAATATCCAAATGAAAATTAAAATGTCTTCTCTTAAAGATTTGAATAAGCATTATTTTATCTGATCCAAGAAATAATTTTGTTTTCTCATTGCGAAATAATGTAGACCAAAGAAAATAAAAAATCAGAACATTTCCATTTTGTCTCTTTTTGTATAAATAATTGTCGGACTGATAAAAGGCATGATGCTATTTGTACTTGTGTAGGTATCTGTTTTTAGTTAATGGTAAACAATAAATCACATTTCACACTAATCACAAATTAGTAGCTTCTGAAGTGAAATATAATTAAATACACAGTGTTTTATTTGCAATAAAAGGGGTTGAAATTTTGCTTTTGTTAAGACAGACGATTTTTTTTCAAAAACAACGGCAGTAGAATACGGAGGGAACAAAGGAATTTATGATTACAAAAGTGGAATTCAAAAGACATGGCAAAAACGGCAACAGAAAAAAACAAAAACAAAACAAGGACATGAGACAGCCACAATAGACGAAAACAAAAAAGACTACATTAAGAAATAAGGCACTTATAGTGTGAACTCCCATGAAAACCGGGAGTGACATCAGGTGCTCCGTTGGGTAGGCATGGCCTGCTCAACTTTTACCCTTCGAAGCACCTGATGTCACCCCAGCTTTCATGGGAGTTCACACTATGAGTGCCTTAGTTCTTAATGTCGAAAAGACATAAGTTGTCGAAGGGCGCATATGAAAAAACAAAATTAACAGTAACTTCGGTATATGTTTTATATCCAAGAAAATGTTTTTAAAGACTCAAAGTAATTTTCAGAATTGGAAATTTTGCTGCACTTTGAGTTCTATATGCCATCAAATTTGCGCAAATTGAAGGTAAACATCAAACTTTTCGCCAATACTTCATAGGGTACATTTCATTTTTCTGTGGGGTATAGAAATCGTAAAACATCGCTCGATGTCTAAAGCTTATGAAATAAGCTATCACTTTATTAATCTTTAATAACCTTGAAGCATCGGTCAAAATTTTGAGGCAACTGCAGGAAGAATTTGGGGTAAAACCTAATTTTCACACATTTTGTGGGTGGGTCAAAGAATGAGCACTTTTCAACCAGTGCATGCATATAATGCTCATGTTAGCATGATTTATTTTGAAGAGGGGAATGTAAGCAGACATAAAAGTTAGGTGCGATTCGGGGAGGGGGGGTTAGAACAGAGAGCCACATTACACAGCATTAAACAGATAGTTTGGTTAATTCACACTAGGAGGAAATCGTATTATTGTCGACATATTGTAAAAGAGAATGATGAACAAGTACAAATCACATCGCATTAACTAAATGCGGCAGAATCAGGGTGTAACATCCGAAAAATGTTTAAATACCAAACTGCCCCTTCAGTTCTATTATTGATTTTTTTCTCAAATTTTGTGACAAAGTAGTTTGTAACTTGGGCGAAAATGATCGACAAAAAATGGGGACACCGACTAAATTGTGTCGCTATGGTATCTCAAAGTTGGCAGTCCTTCCAGAATTATTGTCCCCATTCACACTTTCCTTAAATGAACCCTATTTCTTTATTTTAAAACTTAAAATCAGTTTTTTTTTCTGGTGGAAATTTAGAATACCTATCAAATAAAATTAAAAAAAACTTTTATTTGTACGACTGTAGGGTGTTAAGAAATCACAATTTTCCGATTCCCGACAAGAAACACGTGTAAGAAGAAAATAAAGTTATCCGTATAGATAAAAATTGACTGTTGATTTTTCAACGATAATCAGGTCATGACTAAATCTACCCGTATTCTTTACATTGATATGAAAAAAAAGCATTTTATTCTCCTTTTTATCGTCAATTTGGCAGAATTACGTTGTCCGCCTCTTAGAAAAAATGAATCTGACGTCATACTTCAGATTTCCCGCAAAAAGTTCATTTGGACGGTTGAACGAAGCGAACATTTTTCTAGCCGTCAAAAGTACCGAATATACTGACATTCTGTGATATGTGTACATTCTATCAAGATCTAAATTCAATAAATATGTTCCATCAAAGTGTAAAGAAGTGCTGTACTTTTTAAATGATCAGACTTCGAGGGAAAGTGTATTTCAGCGTGGTTTATATGTGCTGTCTTAAAAAAAAATAATGAATCGATCCATATTATTATTGAAATACGCCAGGTGGTAACCAAAAATGAACCAAAATTTGTTGTGATGATTTAATGTTTATCGTTATTTAAGCAAAACCAGTACATTATTTGAATGTCCGGGGGCGTCAATCGTATGTTTGACGGTCAAAAATGCAGTCTACAGGGGACGCGTAGTGTAGCTTGTAAACGGACATTTTCACTATCAAGTCTAGATTGACGAACCCGGATTCCGAATAATGAACTGTTATTGCGATTCTAACGCAACCAAACTATTCCGTGTTTTAATTGGATTTAATGTAGTTTTAAGTGGACAAGGAATCATACTTGACAGGGAACCTGCTTTGTCGGAGGTATGTGCATCGTGCATCAGTTTTGACAAATCAAACTATCTATTACATAATTGTTGCATTAAAATTCCGTATCATTGGTGTTTTGACAAATTTATGTTTACCGTTCCAATCTTTTCACTTGATTTGTTGGTCTTTCATCTTTTAGGTATTTTGTGTTTTCATTTTAGTAGTACATGATGTAGGTATTAGATGTATTGGAAAGACAAAATACTTTTGACTTTAGCTGTAACTCTGAAAACATTTTTTAAAGTTACCGTATTCAGAGACATGTTATGGTTTTAGTCATATAAAGTATTTAGTAGAAAACAACAGAAAATGTGGTTTTAATAGTATCGAGGATAATAGAATGATACGGAGAAAACGAGTTTAGATTTTAGCTGTACTGATGAGGCAACTTGTTTTCCAAAGTCACCATGGTAAATGAAAGGATATGGAGTAAATGCACATGAGACAAAGTCTCTAGAAATACATGGTAAAAACAAGCAATGGAACAACTCTTTTATTGTTGTTCTTCATCTTGAAGTCACCATGAGGCCTTCAACAATAAGCTTTGCTCATACCTCATAGTAAGTTCAAGACGGCCCCCAAGCACCGGTTTGAGCTGAATTCTTTGCTAATTATCGAGCAACGCTACCTTCATATGAAAATGAAAGGAAATTGGGTAAATGTCAAGGAGACAACATCCCATATCTAGGTTAAAACGACCCAAAACAAAGCATCTATTGGTCACCGTACGGTCTTAAACACAGGGAGGAACCTCACACCATATAGCAAGCCCTAAATGGCCCCAAAATTTAAAAAAGTGAATAAATAAATGGAAACAAACCGCATCCAATAACCCAAATGTCATGAAGACATTTCACACAGGTATTGTCCAGACAAATGCTCGCAGTTACTGACATCTAGCTAAGGACATAATTTCCGTTGACTATGATATCATGTTTACATTGGTCATGGTTGAGGGATTGTCATCAAACGTTAATTAAACTGGCAAAGTTTTTTTACAATCACTGTCATCCTTTGCCCGACCAAAAGCACCAATGTCTCAAGGTAGTTGACGGTTATAACATATAGACAAACACAGGGCACTCATCAAGTCGAATATAAGAAAACTTATGAAATAGTGAGATGTGGACACTTTTAATAGTTGGTCAGAATTACATTTCGGAATTACAAAAATAAATGCCAAAATTTGAATGTGTGTAGAGTATATTCATATGAGTAATTCTCACAAGTACACCATAACTGAAATATATAGAGAGTATACATCTATCGCACGGGGAATCAATGTAATAAATCTTACATATTTTATGATAATCTTTATAATAGCACGTATCATTTTTTGCTGTTTCATTATGCATATATGGAAGGATGCTTAAGTTACTCAAAGCATGAAAAGCATGAAAAGTAATGCTCTAAGCATTAACACATCAAAATCGTTCACCATTTATGGTAACCTCGGTATTTAGTTATTTATTATGTAAACGATGACTTAAGGGGGTAGACCTGGGGTAGGAGGAGATAACTCCGTTTTTCACTTTTTTATAACTTACCTGAAAAAATAGAATCATTGCAATAGGTATGATAAAAATTTCTAAATTGTAAAATTTTTCGACACAACAAATAAATATTCACTTTGTCATGAAAACAAATACCTAACATCAAGTTATTCATAATGAGTGCATTTTACTCTACATTTTTGCAATGCTGTCCAAAGATAATGAAAATATGTGAAAGTCGGATTTCTTCCAAGGGAGGTAATTTATAGCACAGATTCAGCAATTTTATTGATTTTTACCCACTTAATTCTAAATTTAGAAAAAATGGGACGGTAGAATTTTCTAAAATTTTAATATATCTTACATATACTAGTATTCTTTCTATTCTCAGTTTTTGGTGAAAATTAAACGACAA
>MJUU01026598.1:79630-114522 GCA_002080025.1 Modiolus philippinarum
TATTAGCTATATGCCGGAGATGTGGGAATATTAGCTATATGCCGGAGATGTGGGAATATTAGTTATATGCCGGAGATGTTGGAATATTAGCTATATGCCGGAGATGTGGGAATATTACTGCTCAAACACTGGAAGTCCATCATTGGAAAGTCGAAATCATTACGGTTGTTGTACAGTTTTGTTTTCAGACGTCCAGTGTTATTAATCCAGAAGTTGTCGAAAAGCCCAAATGTAGAAACTATATTAACAGTCGTTTCGGTATTTTGTTATTTATAAAACAGAGTACCACAAACCACACATAAACAAAGTAATACAGCACAAGCAACATAAATACAAAATTAAAAAGAACTATAATATGCTGAATATCGAAAAAAAAATATGAAAAAAATAATCTAACATTTATAGCCAAAAACTGCTTTGTCATGATACCAAAAACTACCATAATACCACAAACATTATCGATATGTACCACACAAACTTAATAAAATGGACAATACAAAAACAGCGTTTATTCAAAATAAAACAATATGGAAAATAAAAAAAAAAAGATAAATAAATTCAGAAAATTAGTTTTATGCAAAATACTGATTTGTTTTAAAAAAAATTATAATACCACAAACTAGATAGCTGTTTCCTTCTTTTGAACTTTATTTGGTAAATGTGGTCAAAATCAAATGTATGGGTTATATGAATTCCAGTTGTTAAACCTTATTTATTGGAGCATGCAGCTATTTACGCCTGAAGAGACATGAATCACATCTGGATACTTAAAAATTCGAAAGGTTTACTGGAAAATCTTAAATCCGATTCATATTCTCAAAACATTTTATTTTTTCACAGTGTATACCACGCTTCCTCGGGATAAACTATAAACTGTAATCACGAATCAAGGGTATCATTCCAAAGCCTTTGCCGATTTACAAAAATTATGTTGTATTAAGTTATAAGTCAACATTTTTTTTTCAAAAAACAAAATGAAAAAAGGAAAATTATGCTTCTCTAAAAAAAAACAAGTTCCATTGAGCTTTATTTTCTAATTGATAATATATTTGTCACATTTGGAGTTGTCATTTATCAACAGCAAATTGATGTACCAATGGTAGTTAATTGTGATCCTCTTCTCGCAGACTTCCTTTTATATTCATAAAAAACGAATTTCTTCGTTAAGGATATATTGGTGATGTCCTTTTCATCAACAACGCATTTTTTTGGCTGAATGGATCCCATTTATATATCCACCAGAACTAGAAATAAATGAAACGATATAAATCACTAAATCTACATCTTTTTAGGACTTATAATCGAATTTGACGAAAATGGTTATTTCTATACTTGAATTTACGACAATAGGGGTGTTTTTAATTTCAAAATTTTATATTTCCCTAACATGCACAGTAATATGCCAGCTTTCTTTACTTACGGAGTGTATGTTTTACAATAGATTCGTTTCGAAAGAGCTACCATATATTATACACTCTTTCTCAATAGACATAGTCATCTCCATGATCACCTTATTAATCACGGCTTCAAAAATTTCCGTCTTCACGATCATTAAAAAAGTTTTTAATACGTTGTGGATTTAAGTCTCTTGTGGGAAAATTTGAAGTTTTGGTCCGGACTCTGTTTCAAGATCCTTTTTAACTTTGTACTGTGGTGATCATTTCATATAATTGTCTACGACTCTTCAATAGCAATTGCTGTTGAGTTGCACCCGGACACTACCGCAATGAAAGGGGAGGTTTGGCATGCAATACAACTGGTTTAACCCACAATTTCTTTTGAAATGCCTATAGCAAGTCAGGACCACTGCGGTCGACAATCTTTCAGGGTGTTTTATACCTGATTTGTCTTTTTGTCTCATGGATTCGGCTCTTGACTACTCTGTTCGGTAATTTTCCTATTACCCCCATTTTTTAAATATTTATAAAACAGAGTACCACAAACCATACGTAAACAAAGTAAAACAGCACAAGCAACATAAATCCAAGATTAAAAACAACTAGAATATGCTGAATATTGAAAAAAAAATATGAAAAAAATAATCTAACATTTATAGCCAAAAACTGCTTTGTCATGATACCAAAAACTACGATAATACCACAAACAAGATCGATATGTACCACAAAAACTTAATAAAATGGATAATACAAAAACAGCGTATATTCAAAATAAAACAATGAAGATATGGAAAATAAAAAAAAGATAAATAAATTCAGAAAATTAGGATATGCAAAATACTGATTTGTTTTGAAAAAGGATAATACCACAAACTAGATACCTGTTTTCTTCTTTTGAACTTTATTTGGAAAATATGGTCAAAATCAGATGTATGGGTTATATGAATTCCAGTTGTTAAACCTTATTTATTCGAGCATGCAGCTATTTACGCCCGAAGAGACACAAATCACATCTGGATACTTAAAAATTCGAAAGGTTTCACCTGCCCAGTAGTCAGTACTTTGGTGCTGACCCCAAAGCCGATAATTTTTTAAACCTTACCATATCTAAAGTTTTGTAAATTTTATTGAAATCTAAGGAGTGTATCCTTCAAGCAAAGCTCTGTCCTTAGCTGATTTTGGCTTTACATTTAGATCATATCGGTTATTTGTTCTTTATCAGGTCTAAACACTTTTGAGTTTATGGTCTTCCAAACATTTAGATTTTATCTGCACTGAAGAAACATACGTTGTCGAAATGCGCATATGCAGAAAGTAAAATTACAGTAACTTCGGTATTTAGTTATTCAAAACATTTAAATTCTTTTAAAAAC
The DNA here is from genome assembly GCA_002080025.1 of Modiolus philippinarum. Taxonomy (NCBI): domain Eukaryota; kingdom Metazoa; phylum Mollusca; class Bivalvia; order Mytilida; family Modiolidae; genus Modiolus; species Modiolus philippinarum. Next base: position 82,401 of record MJUU01026598.1, read on the forward strand.
ACCGAATGTATCAATATTGACAAAATAATATAAAATGTGGGTGTAAAAAAAAAACAAAAAAACAAAAACAAAAACAAAACAAAATATTAGTACAAATTGTCTACATGTCTGCGACGTGCAAGGGGTGATCGTATTGCCGTTCTTCATCTTCAAGAATAAATGAACGTGGTGCATTGATTTAAATAAATATATCTACACAGCACTCTGGTGTTGTATACAAACTTCCATGTTTATATGCAGTGCAAACGATTTGCCACGATATACCACCACCAAAAGCTTGAAAAGGGGTATAATCAGAAATTATTTTGTTAAGTGGGTCTCAATGCGGTATGAGCGGGAAGTAGGATTGCCTTTTTAGGCAAACGGAAAACGGGATCGTGACAAAAAGTAAACGGGAAGACGGGAAATTGTATAGGACGTGATGCTGGAACCGCTGAAAATTTAGCCCATGATGAGGGGAATTACGGCCTCTTTAAATATTTTACGAAAGGATATGGAGTAAATGAACATGAGATCATAACACATATGTTAACTCCATCTGCAATAATTTTCATGAGCTGTATGGCCATTTCGGAAATTAATTCCTCATCAGCAGCACTAGAACCCAAACAAAGGAAATCCATAATTTCAAAAAATGTTTAAAATGCATAAAACCAAACAAAATCCGAATAATCAGTAATATCAAATATAGCTAAGGACAAAACTACGAAAACTATGTCTTCATAAAATATTTTCGGAACCTTTGAACTGGAAAGTGGTGAATGATTGTCAGGAATTTTGGAAAGGATTTCGAATTAGAATAAATAGTTCTGAAATTCTAATAAAAACTGTTTCAAGAATTTCAAAATTTCTAAATCAAATGTGTTCAAACATATTTCATACTTTTGATAACGGCTTTTCGACAAATAAGCTACTGAACATTGCACAAAAGAAATCTAAATAACCCAACAAAGAAATAAACATTTGAAGATCAATAAATGTGACAGATAATTGATTGACGTACAGAACGCCCTCTTTATTCGATAGGTAAATATCAATTGAATTGCATATGATTGACGTAAGGTTGATTGACATATAACACCAAGATCATGCACATTGTTTGTTTAGGCCGTTTTATGAAACGCGCACGTGTTTCGAATTTTGCTGTATCGACATAAAAAGTATGGAGCTTTAAAGATGAAATTAAAATTAAAAGAATTTTGTGTGTTGTACTATACTATAAAAGTGGCCAAATATAATACTTTCTTTAGAAATACAAAATATGGTTTAATTTCCCCTATATACATGCATTGAATAAATTTTCTGCAGTGAAGTTAACCGCTTTTATTTGTCAAGTTATTTTTCTGCATATTGTCGTCAAGTTAGCAATGTTTTTGACTAAAATATATATTAAGTAAAAATTTAAATGTATCTTTTCTTGACTAAAAAGGAAGATAAAGAAATGTAATTGATATCAGTAAAGTCGTCATAACTGTGAAATTGAAATTAGTCGGAAAACAAATGGTTACATGTATAGTTTCTTTCTCTATGTAAAGCTACAAGTTATGCTGTGGACAATCTCATCTATGTGACTGTTTGCACTGATTCCAGAGTAATTGAGTTTCTAAAGCTACGTTATTGTAACAGACTGCAATGAAATTATTTTCTCATCAGAAAATATATAAAAAAAACAAATAAATATGCAAAATATTTTTTTTTTCATGTTCACTCTTGATTTCATTCATAGTGAAACACGCTTCAAGTAAACATTATGTCCCGTGGTGACATCCCTGTTGATATCAATTTAGACTTTGCTGCAGTTTTTAATTGTATTGCACGTGTAAATATAATTTAATGAAATAAACGTGATTCTAACACTTTCCTTTTGAATGATCAAATAATATACGGATGCCGATATTTCTCAAACCATAACGGAGAATTTTAAATGTAATTAAGTTTCGTATGTAACCGCTATGTTATTTTTCTATCTATACTGCAATTTGCGGTTGGGAATTAAAAAAAAAACAAAACATTTTTCAAAATCAATGTTGGCAACTGAGTTAAGCTAACGATAAAAATAGTTTACTTTTTACTATATTAAAATAAAAAAAAATAAATACCTATGAACACTTTTTCAATTTAACTCTATAAATAGATTTATTTTGGAAAATTTAGATAATTATAGATAAAAGCAATTAATTTGTACACATACGGTAAAGAAATCCTGTTACTAATTGAGTTGCACTGTCACAATCCACTATATGTGCAACACTGTTATTTCAAATACTGTGACAAACTGTCATGCACTGTTACAATCAAGGACAAAAACCAAATATTGTCTACATCTGACATGTACTGTAAAAATCTGTGACAGTGCATGACAGTAGTGGTAAAGACTGTTATTTACTGTTTGTTAATGTAACAGTACTGGACAGTTAATCACAGTATTTGGGTATTACTGTTAATTACTGTCCCCGATTGGCACAGTTCTTCATAGTACTTAATAATTATTGGACAGTACTTTCACAGCAGTGAACAGTGAACGACAATGAAAAAATCACTGTTCCTGGTATGGGCAGTACTTTTTTTGTTCATATTGTTTGTTAAAAGTCAACATTGCAAAAAATGACAAGCAACCAATCAAAACAAAATAAATACAGATAAAATGGTTACACCAAATAATTAATAAGTTCAGAAAATAAGCCTGTGATTTCACACCGTGTCCAATATAACATTGGGGGTGGAGTTGTTTAGGGGACGGCGATTTGAAGCGGAGAAAAAGCTGATATGTCGATGTATTTTTTTCTTTTTCGAGCAAATAAATCAACTGTAATACTATATCAACTGCATTGCAGAACTTTGTGATGTCTAAGGGGTGTTTTCAACTCATTTTGTAGGTTTGATTTGAATCGAAAAACATTGAAATTGTGTGCAATGTATGGACACCCCCTCAAATTTCAAACATGCGACTTACGTTTTCATTGATTTCGGTTGATATAGTTTTTACATTGTAATGGAAGTTTCCAACAGATAACAATTTCCCAAAAGACCAAATGTCTCCAACATTTACCACATGCCCCGTGTCATTAAATATCAGAAAATTCACACGTTGAGTCAGGGGCCGGCAATCCTAGTTGTTTCTGGTACGGAGACCAATTTCAAATCTGGACGGTCTTCAGGGAACACCGCCTCAATACTCCTTTAAACACATGTGTAGCATAACAAAATTTACTGCTTATTATGCAACTTATGTATTTTTGTATATTGTACTTCGTATTATTGATTCTCTTTCAATATATTCATTGATTTGGCCAATTTAACAAGAGCCCTTTTTTCTTTGCACCATCGGAAACTGAAATTCAATACATTAAAATAAACAACCTAGAAATTCATAATTCGTACAGAAACACATGTTCGTAAGTAAGTGAGACAATTATAAATAAAAAAACAACTCTATATTACCCCATCATACATCAAAATTAATCGCATATCATCCTCATTAGAGGGAAAACACGCACGTTGAAATCCTCACCTATATCAAGAACAAGCGCATCGGGTGGGAAATTCAGTGAAATTGTTATGATTAAAATATCGGAAGGGGTTAGGGTTATAGTCAGGAACACAGGATAATATTCAAGGAATGATAACCGTGCTTATATGGAAAATGCCATGTTTTAATCTGTTTATTTTATACTTCCAATTAGGAGGTATCATCACACCCGGGCTGAAATAGCCATATCACCGGGGTCATATGGATATCACAAAACGAGGCGGTCTGATATGACGATATCGGACTGGGTATATGATATGGAATGCATTCTAACTTCCGGTTATATTACATATGCAAAACAGAACATATTTTCGCTAAGTATGTAATAAACTAAGTTTACATGGCTACAAAGACTACCGATATTTCATTCAAAAGTAATAGGTTGAGAATCCCGCGCAATGTATGATAATATTTTCGCGGGTCGTATTTTAACTAAACCACCATCACCTCGTAATGATTTTTAACCGGGATTTCCATCAGAAAATCATCGGGATATTATGGTATGTTGAAAATGGCGGGCAAGCGGTCGACTGCTAATGGGGAGCAAATCTAATAGTTTGAGATCCTTCGGTGCTGACCCGAATGCTGATTCTATTTGGAACCTTTCAATATCTAAATTTTTGTAAATTTTGTTGAAAACTACGGAGTATCTCTCTAATTCAAAGCGCTGTCCTTAGCTGATGTTTGCTTTACATTTAGATCATATTCGTTATGTGTTCTCTATCAGTTTTTAAACATCTTGGAGTTTTTGGTCTTCCAAACTTTTAGATTTTATCCGCACTGAAGAGACGTGAGTTGTCGAAATGTGCAAACGCAGAATTTAAATTCACAGTAAGTTCGGTACCTAGTTATTTGCAGATCATTTGTAAAAATAATGAGAAACAACGGCAGTAGAATACCGAAGGAACAAGGGAAGCGATGACTACAAAAATCGAAGTCCAAAGACATGGCAGAAACGGTAACAGATAAAAACAAAGACAAAACAAGGACGTGAGACAGCTACAATGCACGGAAATAAAAAGATAACATTAAGAACTAAGGCACTCATAGTGTGAACTCCCATGAAAATCAGGTGCTCTGTAAGGGTAAGCATGTCCTGCTCCGCTAGCGGCACCCGTCACACTATCAGTGAGTCAATCCGGGGATGAGTCAAATCTGGTTATGTCAAATCCGTGAAGACGTGAAATTTAGCTGAAAATGTCCGTTTTCATTTGGGACACAGACACGTCATATCTGTCAATGATGTCATGGTGACGGCCATAGAATTTCTGAAGGGGTGAAAGTAACAAAGGCTGAACAAATCCCTGAAATAGAGTAAATGTACTTGTGACAAAATCCCTATAAAACATTGTAAGATTAAGCAAATGGAACAACGCTTTCATTTTTTTCTTCATTTAACATATATCAGAGGTTTGCATGTCAATTTTCGATTTATGATGATTAATTCCATAATTACCTGTTATTGAACATAATCAGTGAGTTATATGTGAAATATATGTCAACAGGGTAACTCATTTGTTCAGTACAGAGTAGGATATCGCATCTAACAGTTTTCTATAAAGTAGACGGCTTGAAAGGAAGGTTAAACATTGCAGATTTTTAAAAAAAGGTGTACATTTAAGATATTCAGGTTTGACCACTAGGTAAGGTTTACAGTTCATGTAAGAGAAACTTCCGTTTGCTGAAACATTTACAGCTTTCCTCTTGTTTACATATTAAACTTGTTTTACGCTCAACTTTATCTGTGGAAATCTTTCCATTGGTGAGTCCCAAGGGAGATTTTGGGGATGGGAACCCCCTATTTTTGAAAAATCATGTATTTTCTAATAAATATTCCGATGTTTTACTAGGAAATAACCATAAATTTTCGAGCCTGGCTCCACTCGTCGAAATGTTTTTTCACTTGTAAATTGGACCCCATTTTCAAAATCCCTGAATCCGCGCTTGTTTTCTGTGCACCGCTTTTGCATACCAACAAATCAGCTCTTAAGAGAGTGTGTCGCTTATCTGGACAATAGCCAATACATTTAGTCAAGTCTCAAATGCAAACTATGTAAAGAAACCTTTATGTCATATGGTTCAACATTTAACCACTTTTACATTTGGTCATTAACGATGCATGTAAAGAAACCTTTATGTCATATGGTTCAACATTTAACCACTTTTACATTTTGTCATTAACCTGAAAAAAATATTTTTTGCAGGAGGCCATTTAAATACTTCTCTGGCCAGGTCAAGATCCATATGACTTGGCACTTTCAGAGAAGAATTTTGAATGTTTCCCCATATTGTCAATTAAATTAAGACTCTGCTTACCGCTGGCGGCCATTTTGGATATAGTCCTGACCCGCACAAATATTTTTTGCAGGGAACCAAATAAATACTATTGTGGTCAGTAGAATATCTTTGAATGAGTTTACCAACAGGTCCAATATTAAAACTATGTTCCTCACAAGCAGTCATCTCGGATATAGCTCTGACCTGAAAACAATTTTTTTGAAGGGGATCAAGTGAGGACTGTCTGGCCAAGTTTGGTTCCAAGTGACTCAGTAGTTTCAGGGGATGATCTCAAAATGTGTTTTGCCATAAGGTCCAATGTTAAAACTATGTTTCCTCCCTGGTGCCATCTTGGTTGGTGTTTGAAACAGAAAAATAAAACATTTTTTGTAGAGAACCACCCAAGGACCAATGTTGCAAAGTGTGGATCCAATTGGCACAGTAGTTTAAGAGGAGAAGATCTTCAAAGAAAAAGTGATGAGGAAAGCTCATCCAGGATATACCCATTTAAGCTGAAAAAATAAGTAATTAAACTCAAGAAATAATTACACTATTGTTCCCGGGGATTGGTAAATTTTGCAAATTCTATATCTTCGTCAATAATAGAAAAGGGGAATGCAGGAAACGTATATAGGATAAGGAAATGTCCAAATCATCAAAACATGAAGAGAACAATAATGATTACAACAAGTACGATTGAACTGAGGCCTTTTTCATTAAAGACCGTCCCAATTTGAAATTGATCTCCGTACCCAAAACAGCTTGGATAACCGCCCCCTGATTAAACATGTGAATTTTCTAATTAGATAAATAATGGCAAGTCGCAGGTGGTAAATGGTGGAAACATTTGTTCTTTCGGGCAATTGTTATCTATAGGAAACTTCCATTACAATGTAAAAACTACTTATCAATAGAAATAACTGAACACGTTAGTCGCCTGTTTGAAAATTGATGGGAAATGCATATATTGCACAACATTTCACTGTTTTTCGATCCAAATAAAACCTGTAAACTGGGTTCAACCCCCACCCCTCTAGACATCACAAAATTCCGCAATGTAGTTTATGTAGTATTACAGTTGATTTATTTGCTCGAAGAAGAAAAAGCTACATCGACATGCCGACCTTTCCCCGCTTCAAATCGCCGTCCACTAAACACTTCAGCGATGTTTCAATTACAATAAATTTTCTACTTTTAATTCTTTGGCCTCCACTAAAACGAAGAGGTAACATATTGGAAAAATATTACAAAAACGCGGAGCCATGTAAGCTACGCATTTTCAGCAAATATTTTTTTTCAAAAGAAATCATTAATCTTCAAGACAAGAAGCAAGAGCCCTCCGCGTTTGGTTTTGAGGTGTGATGAGGGTGATAAAGATCACTTTTTGCTTGTGCTGGTTTGGTCATACATTTTAATTGGTCTTTCTGCGAAAACATCTGCTATATATATATATACGCAATTTCTAATAAAATGACATTTTTATTGCATTTGTTAAACTTATGGCAAACTGATGCCGAGTTTTTTTTTAGACATAATGTACGCTACTCCTCATGACAACCATTGCGATATTTCAATGCATATACGCCTTCGCGGGTATGTTAAGGCTGTTCAGCGAAATCCTGCCCTAAATTATCGGAAAATAGAGCCAAATATGCTAAAATTATCAGAATATTGCAAACCCTATATATTTCTAACATTTTTGGGTGTTTGAACTATGTTCAACACTTTCGCCAGATTCTCAAACTAAAATAGCTTCGAAACCCCAGGGGTTAATCGCATGACTGCAAAATTTCTATTTTAAAACGAGAAGACTATTTCTGAGAAGTTCAACAATATACATAGGATCAATTCATTTAATCTTAGCTTTTTTGGAAAGAGAAAAATGCCATACATATGAGAAACGTTATCCGCCTGTTTAAATTCTTCCCTAAATGACAAAAAAATTAAGAAAACAACGAAATCAGTCTTCCTGAACGTTTTTTGTGCAATAAATCGTACACAGATCATGATGTGTGTAAAGAACATAAGCAGACAGCAGATTAAAAAATCTATGAGTGAAAAGCGTTAAAATAAACATAATTTCAAACATAAATGTGCCCCTATACTTTTGAACTTTTGCGTTGAAAATGAACTGGTCTTATTTTTTTAATGACGCCATAGTTTAAGCGACGTCAATATATATATATATATATATATATATATATATGGGCGCTGGACGTAGTGCAGGCGGTGTTGCCATAGATGTCACAACAGTGATGGTTCGAATCCCGGAGAGGGAACTACCAATGTGCAGAACTAACAATGTTGGGCTGATTTTCAGACGTATATATACATAATTCATCAAGCCCAGTATAATGTCCTACGATATTATCCATTGGACAGGTATAGTATGAAGAGTTGTCACATACTGCAGACAACTATATAAAAGTTATAACTTTGTGTGGCGGCATTCCTTGTCGAAAGACATTGAATCCTCTTTGCTATACATGCAGCTGTTCTGCACGAGCACCATACATCATGTACTGCATTACAACCCTAGATTAAACCTACGAGGAGGTATCACCCGGTTACCGAAAGCTATATTTTAATAGCCTAGGTAGCCGCGTGGTCTAGGGCGCTGGACGTAGTGCAGGCGGTGTTGCCATAGATGTCACAACAGTGATGGTTCGAATCCCGGAGAGGGAACTACCAATGTGCAGAACTAACAATGTTGGGCTGATTTTCAGACGTATATATACATAATTCATCAAGCCCAGTATAATGTCCTACGATATTATCCATTGGACAGGTATAGTATGAAGAGTTGTCACATACTTCAGACAACTACATAAAAATTATAACTTTGTGTGGCGGCAGTCCTTGTCGAAAGACATTGAATCCTCTCTGCTATACATGCAGCTGATCTGCACGAGCACCTATACATCATGTACTGTGTTACAACCCTAGATTAAACCTACGAGGAGGTATCACCCGGTTACCGAAAGCTATATTTTAATAGCCTAGGTTGCCGCGTGGTCTAGGGCGCTGGACGTAGTGCAGGCGGTGTTGCCATACAGTTAAATATAGTTCCACGACTGAAACTTTCCAAAGTACAGCTACTGGTGATATTTTGAAAATCTTTGGACAATTATCATGTAAATCGCCCAATGTCATCTATCTGGTTACATGTTCTGTCTGTAAAGAACAATATGTGGGTGAGACAAGAAATGCGCTCAATCTTCGCATAAACTTGCATCGTAACCATATCGAAAACAAAGATCAGAACCAGGCCACTGCAATCCATTTTAATATTCCAAATCACAACTGGCAAAATATGCAAGTCATCGCAATTGATCAAAATAGATCGTGGAATTTAAACCAGAGAAGATCCAAAGAAAGCTATTGGATTGATCGTTTAAAACCCAGTCTTAACAACAGGGTTATAGATCAATAAATGCATATAATACCAGCGTTAAAAAAATTAATGTACAAACAACAGCAAATATTTTTTTCACATCACTATAATTGAGGTCACGCCTTCAGTCTCCGAAATGTAGTTTACCTATTTAATTAAGTTTTGTAGTGTAGTTTTTTGTAAATAGTTTATTGTTTTATTATATATTTTGTTGTTTTGAGAAAGACTCGGATAGAGTTGAAATGTAAACAGTATTTATACTAGTGCTATTCACATTGTTCATACTGAAAGTTTATAAACTAACCACATTGTGTGTATCTGTTTAGATCTAGCACAATAGGGATTTTGGGTGTTTTTTGCTTTTTTTATGTTGTTATATATATATATATATGGGATTTCACAAGGGGGGGTTCCCATGTGGTTTATGATGTACTTGTGCGAAAAGCACGTTCCTCTGGCTTCGGATAATAATTTCACAGAGTGATCGATTTTTCAATGGAACGTTTTATCTATAATTGTCCATCTCTTGACCGGTTATGATACTATGGTCCACCGTAGATTAAAATCCGTGTGGAAAAAGGGGGTCTCTCAATGCAGGACAACCAAGACTTATTTCCACGTTTATAAAAACATAGGTAGTTCCTGTTGTTGCATCTCTTTTTCTGTAGAATTTTTTTATTTCATGTATGTTTAAGGGTAATACTGACAGAAAATTTAAAAAAATGACAAAAATAGCCTGGAACACCGGTCACAAGTTACCAAAGTGTTTTTTCAAAAGACTTGATCTGACCTTGGACCTATATAAGTAACAGAGTCCAGCGGTGTTATTTCTATCAAAAGTCTCACACGGTCCGCGTGAGACTTTGCGAAGTTTAGCAAAATCTGTGGTAAATTCCTTTGATCTTTTATTTTTTCCCTTTGATCTTTGACAATTTTTCAAATATTACACGAAGCAATTTTCAAAACTTGATAGTCTGTCGTGTTAGTAAATTGTAATATTTATGGAATTGTCAGTTAAAAGATGTATGTTAAAGGATTAATTATTGTCTTTTCCCAAATTGATGAGGTGTACAATATACAACATCCACCTTTTACCGAGCCAACACCAATATACAATAATAAGAAAAAACAAACTTACAAGCCCTAACAATAATTAGAATTTTACTCGTCTGATACGAAACATTTACCTTGCGTTTCATAGAAATTTGTCGTTTTTAATCAAAATTCTAACCTCATAAAAATACTGAGACTTCATTCCGTGTATGGCACTCGGTAGATGCCCTTGATACTGGATTTGGCCTCCTATTTTGATATATTTGCAAATGAATACTTCTTGTTTTACTGCTTTTGGATATTGGCTTTCCATTTTTTTTCTAATGCTACTGATGAAAGTTTACACCTTGAATCACGTGTATAGCATAACATAATTTCTTGTATTTTATGCAACTTCGGTATTGTTGTATTCTGAAGATCAAATGTCATTCATTGCCTCTGCCTATTGTATACAGGGGGGGGGGGGGAGGGGGCTCTTCAGGACGAAAATTACTGTCAAAGCCAAGTAAAAATGGGGATTTTAAAAACAGTCGTCGGCGTTGGAGTCGGCGGCGTCTGTGGTCATCTTAACTTTGTTTCTAGCGGACGGATCATCTTCAAATTTCAGTATGATATTTCTTGGCATAAAGTCGAGCCTTGGTTTTAGTTTCCTGTTTAGTGTCCTCGCCTGTTTCACAAAAAGGCGACAAAAAGGGTAAAATTTGATTTTTTCGTCTCTGTCTACAGCATAACTTTGGTTCTAGTGAATTGATCATTTTTGAAATTTTAATGTGATGTTTGTTAGAACATTTTAAAGCTGGGGTCATGATTTTATTTGCCTGGTCCCAGCGCATTTCAGAAAAAGAGACCAAAAAGGGATTTAATTCGGTGTTTTCACATATTTGACTGTAAAATGTTTATTATTTATCGGATTTTGATGGGATTCTTTCAGTGTACTCCTTAGCAAATTTCCAATCTGGAGTATGCCAAGTACCATGTAAGAGATAAATGGGGCCTAGAAGCGGAGAATTTCAAAAATTTAAAACTAAATGGAGTTTTTTTGCAATATATTCCTTATGAAAATAACTAGTGCTGCACCACCAGATTTTTGATAACTTGTTTCTTTGATGAACAGGACCAAAATTTCAAACAAACGGATTATCTATTTTGTTTTCATCTGATTTCAATGGGACTTTTTTCTTTAGATTCCTCTTATTGCAAGCTTTCAGTTTTATGCTAACAGATTTGGCGTAGCTCTTTCCGCTTCTGAGCTTTAAGGGGTCAAAGGAGGAATAATTCTAATATATAGAAATATATGAAATCTTTTATTTTAGATCAGATTTTGATGGGCTTCTTTTCTTTGTATTCCTCTAAATGCAAGGTTTCAGAGGTATTTCAACATATTTGACGTAGCTCCTACCGTTTCTGGGCTATAAAGGGTCAAATGGGCCAAAATTGCTATTATAAAAATGTGTGAAATCTTTATTATTCATCAGATTTTGATGGGATATTTTCTTCGGATTATTTTCATTTTAAGCTTAAATTTCACTATTTTGGGTCCAGCTAATGACTGTATCAAGCTTTTTTGTGTCCATCTAATTATTGTCTGAAACTTTTTACTGCGTTCACATTTGATTTAAATTACATTTATTCAAATTTCAGTTGTCGACATGCTGCGGTCGTATCATGCTGCTCTATGCGTAACCCTTTATTATTGTATTTAAACATTATAAATCCTACCTACTTTGTAAAGAAAACACTTGTATATATTTTATTTGTCACTCTGGGCTGTTACGCTTTTTTTCTTAAGACTTACCTTCCCCTCATTATTCTTATTGTCAGCTAGTACATAGATCTCATTTACGTGCAGATAACACCCCTTGTCCCATCTTTTAAAATTACATTCATCATTTTCTCTCCTAACAATATTGTGGTTATGGAGTTAATAGTCTAACTGTATTGGGTTTTATTTGTTTATTTATTATACTATAGGAAAACAGGGCAGATAAAGGGAGGTTTTGGTACCCATAAATCGGTTTAACCCTATCGCTGGCTGTAGCTAGTGCCGGTACTAAGTCCGGCTGTCCTGAGTTCCTATCGTTGTTTACGTGTGTATTTTGTCATGTTTGTGTTTTTCCTGTGTACATCCCTGGCTGATTGAGGCATGTGATTGTAATTTTTAGCCATTGTAGATGTTTCCTGTTATCCTCTGTGTTACAACATGTATAGCTACTTTCAAGTTATTCCACTGAACAGTTTTTGTAAAGGACTCCTATTCATTCCTGTGATATTTGTATGGTTCAGTTTGCTTTGTGAAAGCTAAGAGGTGACACGATACCAACTGATAGCTATAGCTTGACAGCCTGCATGACCTTTTGGTTTGTGTGAGCTAATATTAAGTCTAGCTATACATTTCTATGCATGCAAATAAGGGTAAACATCTTTACATATAATTCGAATCAGTTAGGGTGCATATCATCTGGAACTTGGTGACTATCCACGAAGCATACATTGACAAGCTTGCAAGGCATTCACTGAAAAAAACATTCTACCCGATATTCATTTAGTATCAATCAGAACTTAACTTTATGCAAAGTTTAAACGAAGTCAATTATGCATGCATTGTAGGTCAATGTGACATAATTCTTATCAAGATCCTTATGACTATCAAAGAAACATCCGCTGACAAAGTATAATTCCTACACCTGATTTGTTGGATATGCAAACAAAAACAAACTTTAACTCGAGGCACTCAAGCATAAAAAAAATAGATCAAAGTGACCTAATTCCTATCAGGAACCTTGTGACTATCAAAGATGCATGACTGACAAAATACTATTTTTATACCTGCTCTAGTATCTAAGATAGGGATTCGATCTTTCTTTTTAATCAGAGTCCCTCATGCAGGGTGACACGATACCAAGTGATAGCTATAGCTTGACAGCCTGCATGGCCTTTTGGTTTGTGTGAGCTAATATTAAGTCTAGCTATACCTTTCTATGCATGCAAATAAGGGTAAAAATCTATTTTATACCTGCTCTAGTATCTAAGATATGCATTCGATCTTTCTTTTTAACCAGAGTCACTCATGCATGAAATGTAGGTCAAAATGACCAAATTCTTAATATGAACCTAGGGTCTATCAATGATACATTGACGGACAACATATTATTTCTATACCTACTCTAGTATCTGAGATATGGACTGGAACACACTTTCTAACCCTTGTAAACCGTGCATTAATTGGAGGTAAAAGTGACCAAATTTTTTGCCAGGAACCGCCTGACAACCAAAGACTCTTTGAATGACAAAATATTATTTCTGTACCTGCTCTTGTACCTAAGTATATAGACATTAACACAAACTTTAACCAGAGTCACTTATGCATAAAATATAGGTCAAAGTGACCTAATTCTTATCAGAAACCTTTTAACTATCAAAGACACATCGAATGCCAACATGTTATTTCTTTAACTGCTCTACCATGTGTAGTGTCTCAGATATGGATAAACTTTTGCCGGGATCACTCGTGCATGAAATTTAGGTCAACTTGACCTTTTTCTTATCACGTAATCATGATCCTTTCGACTATCACAGACGCATCTAATGACAAAATAGTATTTCTGCATCTGCTTTAGTCCATGCATGTATGTACAGTACACATCAAGATTCAGTAACTTTAAAACAAGTCACTCAGTCAGACGGACACCGATTTACATGTACTAGTACAATCATACCAAACTTCAAAGATAATTAGATGCAATGGCTTATTCTTCTTGTGCACGCCCTCTACATGTGCATTTGTGAAATATTTATGAGTACTGATAAATAAATTCAACCTACAGTTTAACCTTTTTAACTTGTACAATCATTTATGGAAATTTTCTGTACACAACAAAGCACATTACAAATCAGAATTCCTGAATATTTTATTACTGATGTTTTCTAGTATATATATTTCCATTTTAGCAACAAATTGAAAAAATGTAAATCTGTATATCCTTATTAATTAGTGAGTAATACAATGTTCTAATTATAATTCTACTACGGGTAAATATTGATGGAAGCATGTTTCTCATATTTCAACTTCCTATAATTTATATGTAAATATATATTGTCAATGTTGTATACATAATAAAAAAGTCAGGATATGCTTTTTCCTGCCACTAAGTGTACATTTTTATCCTGATATGCCTTAAAATTTACACACAATTTTGGCATGTTACATATGCATTTCAATGAGTTGTTGTCATCAAGCCAAACAAATACATGAAATGTCATACCATTGAATACCTACTTATACATGCACGTCAACTACTGCAAAAAAAATATCAATATTAATGAAACACTTAAAAATGAGATATTGATATTTTTTCAATACAAAAATTTTCCCTGTAAACAATATCACTTGTTGCCAAGTGTGAATTAGTTAATTAGTATCGTACAGAAGAAGCAATGTATGGACATTTTGAAAAGGGCATAATACACAGTATTGGTTTTACATGTCTCATTACAATAATAATTACTCAATCAGGAGTCGCCTCTATTTTCATTGATTTAACATTCGGATTCAAATTTTATGTAGGTTTTTATGCAGGTGTTTGTCTGCATTTTACGAACCAATATGGGGTAGGACCATTGAACATGAAGGGCTTGGTTTAATTTTTTTTCTTGGACAGCTGTCAGAGGTCATTTACCCGCTTAGCGCACAAAAAAAAAATATTCTTTAAACTTGTATCAACATTTTTTTTTTTTTTTTTGAAATTATCATTATTTTTTTGGAGCAGAAAGCCTCCTTCAGTATATTATTTTATCATCATTTTTCCTGCAAAAATATTTTTACATAAAATCAGCCTGAAAATACTTTTTTGAAAAAGAAAGAAAAAAAGAATCCTCCCTCCTTTTCAAGTTAAATGGTCGGTTCCATAATGAACACGAGACGATAACACATTTTGCAGCTCTAACTGAAATTAAATTTATTGAGCTGTTTGGCCATTTCCGAAATTAATTCCTCATCAGCTTCAGCAGCACTAGAACCCAAATATGGGAAATCCACAACTGTACGGTAAATAAATGGCAACTTATATGGATTTACAAAAAAGGTACTATACAAGTGAAAAGGTTATTTCTGATTACTTGCATGATGAATAATACATTTGTTTAATAACTAAAATTATGAGAATAAAATCCAAATGAATACCGTAGCAAGAGCCAAAAGTCGTATATCCAGAATGCATGGCGATATAAGGATTACTTACACAGAACGTAAATGACGAAGACGAAACAAACAATACATAAAACAAATGTCAAAAAATAAGACACTAACAGTGAAACCCATTAAAACAGGAGTGTCATCAGGTGCTCCGGAAGGTATGACCTGCTTCAAATGTGACGCCCGTCACACTGCGAGTGAAAAGCCTGATGTTATGTCAAATTCAGTAAGATTCAATCCAGTAATATCTCAGGTTCTGTTGATTTATGTCCATTTTCATTTGTGGTACAGACACTTTCTCACGGAACTTCAATCCCTTCGTTTAATTTTTTCCTCATGAAATTAACCAAACGTACAATTCAGCCTTTATCATTCAAACAAATTAAACCTTTGTATTGTTTCTCCTATAATTTTAGCCTTCGTAGGTTCATGTTGTTTACATCCACTTTAATCATTGAACTTTTGCATTTTAGTGACCGCAAAAGTTTGATGAAAACATTGAATATAAATGACATGAAGATATAGAGGGTAAAGCCATAGGATTTATTTATTTGGTTCATGAATAAGAATACTGATTACAAAAATATAAATAAAAAAATTATGTACATGGGTTTGTGGACAATAATGATAATTTGGATGATCATTCATAATAAAATAAGAAGCCTTTGAATATCAGCAGTTAAAGTGAGGCATACAGGTGAGACCATAATAAAATAATCCCTAGATTCTCGTCATTTTTTCTCAGTAGTAGGGGCTACCTGCGGGCAAATTTCATTTCATATTTTTTATCTTTTTTTTTGAAAAACGCTTTCCCTTTTTTATTGCCCAAATTGGCAAAACAATCAAAATATTTTTTTTAGGAACAGGTTAAAATAATCGGGACAGACGGGGACAAGAATATGGGATATTTGTTTTATTATCGCCTAATCATCAAAATAATCATCTAACGGAACCCTCATGAACCAGGTTCCTTTGTTTATCAGTCAACCAAGGGCTGCCATATGGAGCTCTCTTCAGATAAAGGTGCAATTAAGTTTTAATATACTATAAGTGTGGATAAAGATGCCTAGCCACACCTTAAAGGGAGGCTGGCAACTCACCTCAAATTTTAGCCTGCTCCTAATTTAAAATTTAAATACATTCTGTGTATAGTTTTGAACATATAGTCCTTCCTGTAAAGTTTTGAGAATTGCCTCATCTGAAGTACAATGAAAATGCATATGTTAATATTGTCATAGATCAAAGGAATTTACCTCAAATTTAGATAAGCTACCTTTTTGACTTGACAAATCTGCAAATATTAATTTTGCATTGCCGGGTGTCAAAAATTGGTATGATTGAGTTTTTGACTCTGAATCATCATATTAAGCCAAAAACCAGTGATGGTCGAATCCATGACAGCTAACACATTGAGACATTTCTTCAGTCCCTTTTGTTCTTTGATCATAGACTAGTATAAATGGACAAAGTTTCGAGGAAATCTGAGACCATGCAAGCCCTAACCGCCATATGATATTGTAGGTATTTACAAAAAAATGGTAACAATTATCGTTATAAGTTTGGCAAAAAATCCGCGATTATAAAATCTCGCAAATAAATTCCTGACGAAAAACAGCGAAAATTTGGTACCGCGTATACAAAGAACCGTACAGTATACACAAATGCCGAACATGCATAATAAGCAGTAAACTTGGTAATGCCTACGCGTGTTTCAAGGAGTAAGCTCTCATCAGCAGCCTTGGAATCAAATAATATGGAAGACCGTAATGCGATATTAAATTTTCATAAAATAAGTCCGAGTTACCAAAATTATTGAAATAGGAGCAAAATGCAGTACCAAGGACATCCAGTGAGTGCTATACACGGAATGATGCCTCAGTTTTCTAGGGAGTAAAAATTTTGATAATAACAAATTCAAATTGCAAGGTAATTTTTCACGTCAAACTAGTCTGCCGATTGCCCTGGTGAATACCATTAGGACTCCAGCTACAGTGAATCATTCCGCGAAATGGTTTCAACTTACCAAAAGTTGCACAATAAATAGTAAATTTCTTTATGCTCTACATTTGTTTGAAGAAGTTATCTCTCACTAGCAGCATTAAAATCAAACAACATAAAAAGCCATACAAAAAAGTATTCATAAAAGAAGTACTCATTAGTACAAATATCAAAATTGAAGGATTCAGAAACAGAGAAATTAACCGATTGGAAGTTGTCTTTTTGATCCAAGAAAACATATTTGAATGCATTTGTTTAAGGTTTGGTGTACTTACCATATGTCTTATGGAATTCTTTTGTTCCAATTGGCTAACCGGTTTCAGGGATCTTTGAATGTATTCCTAACAGGTCCCATTTTAAAATATGTTCCCCGTTGATGGACATCTCTGATTAGGTAGGAACATAGAATTACAAACTTGACAGGATTGACCAAAGAAACTATTTAGACCATTTTTTCCCAATTAGCTCACTGGTATCATAAAAAATGAATGCATTTTCAAGAGAGTTTTGCATAATACTATCTTGAACGCTGAAATTTACCTTTGGTAAGGTAGTAATTTATGAAATAGTTAAGTTTTATGGGACAAATTAAAGACAATTGATTGTGTTCAGGTTTGGTTCAAACGTAACGATTGATTTCAGAAGAAAAGATGGTTCAATGATAAACTAGCATGAATGGACGACGAATGACGGATGCGAACTGATATCATAAGCTTATGCTACCTTAAGTCAGATGAACAAAAAAGAAAATTAAATAATACACACATATGAAACCTATTTCGTTGAAATTATACTACAAATTAAATTCTTCAAGAAACACATTATTTAACACCTGTACTTCAAATACATGAAAATGTATGTTGATATATGTTAATCTATTCAGATTCATTTAATATTTCAAAATAGCTTAAACATCAAAATACTTTAAAGTTACATCTGAATGCATTTATATTTCAATAAAAATCAAATACCGATACATCCCATGTCTCTCTATAATGAATCTTTTATCAACAAGACTGATATTAGCATAAACGATTTCTATCGTTAATATAAAAACCAAATTTTAAAGTGCTTGCAGATGGCTGGTGACTAGTTAAGATAATTTATATTCATGAAGTATTCATATGAAAAGACGACAAACCTTTTTATAGACATTTTTGCAAAAGAAAACGGGTTAATGTGTCTGTTATTTATTAGGTGTGAAACATGTCGTCTCCGAAAAATTCATTTAAATATAAAAAGTTATTAAGCTGAATGCTTTTATAATGAATGAAAAGAAAAAAAAATATTAGCCATCTTTTTCCTTTAACTGTAATTTATTCGTGTTTATGATTTATATTATTATCAGAAAAATAAATCTTAAGAAATTATGGTTGTTGACTACAAGTTGTTATTTTGGATAAATATTTTATATGGCTTAAACTTGAGAAATTTTTCATAACTATTTCCACAAAAAGAAACGAATTAATACATCTGCTTGGGTTGTAGCTGTTTTTTGAGAGGAACGTACATATAATTTCAACATAAAAAGAATAATGCTAATTTTATCTCAAACATTAAAAAAGGTTATAATAATGACGAAATCTAATTCACATATTATAGAAAAAACTACATCGAGTAAAATTTATTTTTTGATTACTGTCCATATTCAATTTGTTTGAGAAACAAGGCTTACATGTTTGGCAAATCTCTGGATCATGGATTAATCGCTGTGATGCCCATATCTTGATGAATCTGGTGTAAGACCCGTTTGAAGGATGTGCATAATGTAATACAGAGTATGGTTGCTACTTGAAATTTTGAAGGGGATATAATAGTAATAGTGTATTTTGGCAGAAGCATTACAATTTACTGTTTGTTCAAGCGCAATTCATGTCTTCTGAAAGAAATCACTGAATTTCGATGATATATTACAAAGTTGTAGAAATATCAACTAAAGATATACAAAAAAAAATCAAAAGGGAAGATTTGCCTGTGTAAGATCTTCATAGTAATCAAGGACGTTAATATCTTCCCAAGCAGAAAGGGAGACAATTCAACATGAAGCAAATTTTCTGTCAAAAAGGAATTGCCTTGTCGGTGCACGCCCTTTTATCAGGCTCATCGAATTTCATGTAATGCTACACTGTTGTAGTATACAAGCTAAATTTAAGGTGTCTCTTTAGTATTATTATACAGATTACGTTAAATATTTTGTTAATTTTGTTCTCAAGCATTTAGAAAGCACGCGCTAAAAAGTTAATGTAATGTAATTTGAATTATTTTGAAAAAGATGAACTGAAACAAACCCGAGCTGTGAATTTGAAAAGCATAACATGAGCTCGGCACAGAGAAGAAAAATGAAAAAAAAAAAACACACATATATACAAACACGAACAACACGGACCCAATAAAAGCATTGGTTAAATTAATAGCACCGGTGGAGTAAGAAGCTCCTGCTCTTTATAAGACACTCGCCGTGATTTAACATGTCAAATCCGGTGGTAAACTCAAATCATGTAGAGAGAAAAAAAGACAAACTAGCGGAAAAGAGAAAGATCTGTTGTCATCTGGAATCATATTAAATAGCGATCCACAAGATCGTGATGTCGACCGCAAAGCTTATGTATTGATGACTACAAGTTCTGGGTATCCTAGCTTTAATAGTATATTTGTAAGCAAATGAGTTTCATCAAGGTAGTCACGGAATCGACCACATGCCTTTGAATTAAAAAAATGAGTTTGGAAATGAAAATTCCATATGTCGGGGCTTTTAAAATGTTGCTATAAAGAAAAGGGACGTTGACTATTGGAAAAATGAAGTCATCGCGCTTGACATTTAAACATGATCAAAATATGAAATAGATTTTTAAAAGTAACCCCTTATATAGTTATGTTCTTTATTATTTTATGTTAAATCCTTAAAGTTCCAATTTCAAAAAGTTCTTATTGATGAGAAAACGCTAAGATTGATGTAATAATTACCAAGTGTTTGAAAAATCAACACGCCCAGAGCATTTGTACAATGCGGAAAACTTAAAGCATCCGCTTTAGGCCATGGACTGAAATTGTCGGTAGGTCGGAGTCGGCCCCTGAATAAAGAGTTATCAAGTTCAGCGAAATAAGCATCATCCTAGACTGTTATAGACATAAAGTAAACTAACTTGAGAAAAGACAAGACACACAAAGGCTAAATAAATTTCCTGACTTAGGACAGGCGTAAACCTGCTGCGGCGGGGTTAAACTTGTTTCATTGGGCCCAAACCTCCCCCTACAGCCAATGTGATAAATAGAAAAAACAATCATAACAACAGTAACATTCAGTTGGCAACAGGACTGAGTCAATTGTGAAAATTGAACTGAAAGAACTAAATATACGGACGTAAACATGAAATCACAAGAGACTATTAGCAGTTAACTGTCATGCCAGCTCCAGACCCATTACCAACTGACAAAGTAAGTTATGTACCCCCAGTATACAGCTTCAACCAAGATCCCGTCCTGTAAGGAGTTTAGGATAATGATTTCATCTTTATGTTTATTTCTTATATGTACAAAAGTAAATGTAGTACAATGTAGGTGTACATAATAGTTATTTTATGTTTTATCATTCTTTTCAACTCTTGTGGTGTCTTTGGTCTTCCGTCTTTTGGTGTTCTTGCTTTTGCCTTTTCTCTGGATTTTGATTTGTGAAATCTTGTGCTTTGTTCCTTCGGTATTCTACTGCCGTTGTTATGTCTCGTGTGTGATTTATTTTTTTATTAATTTCCAGGTTTTCTCTGGCATTTTTGATTAAAACAAATTTTTGGTTATAAAATGTTCTAAATGTGAACAATGGTGTAGAAACAACAAAAGTTACAAGTTCAAAAAATATATAGACTAACAGAAATTAGCGGATTTAATGAAGTTACAATTAATTGTTTGATATAAACTTTTCAAGTTCTCTGTTCCAGCATTAATTCAAACAAATTTCAGGGTATAAGAAATCCCTCTTTTGATGGTCAAAATCGAAACTATGTCTAGAGAAAACAAACGTAACGGGCTAAAACATAATATCTTTATGTTTTATTTAGGTAATATTGACTATATCAAAAAGATAATTTTAGTTTTGAAATTATTTCTTGGTAATATTGACAAAAGCACAAGTGACAGGTATGAAACATTATACACTTACTAAAACGAACATCGTTACTTGTATCTTCGAGTACTGTTACACTGACTACATTCTTGAAATATTCCTACTTCCATGTCCTTTTTGTAATATGTTAATACCAGGATCAGAGACAAAGTAAACACTATTTCAGTAATATTGACAACTTTGGGGGAAATGTGTTCGGGTAGGGGTAAAATTTTTGGTATTTAGAGTCACATGAGTTCATGCAACAATGTCATAAACAACACACATTTTGTATGTTCTTGTTATTTTTATGCGAACAACCCCCTGTGCATCCCCCCACACACTTCCGAACCCCACCCATTTTTTGTAAGTCCGCATACATCCGCTCTTCAAAATAAAACATGTTAACACGAGCATAACCTGCACGCACTTGGGGAATTTAGCCTATTTTTAGCCCCACCTACAGAAATTTTGGAAAATTTCGTTTTTCGTTAAAGTTTTTCTTTCAGTTGCTTCAAAATGTTGACAAAATGCTTTCAAGTTATAAAAACGAGGTGTCAAATAATTGCTTATTGTATAATCTTTACAAAGAACCCAAGTTTTTACAATTTTCATGCTAAATACGTTCTATAGCGCAATTAAACGTACCCCTACTTCAATGAGATATTGACGAAAAAACTTATATTTTCATTGAAATTGCGTAAGTTTGATGGTTTACAGAACCCGAAGTGCATCTCAATTCCCGATTCTGAAAATTGTTTATGGCTTTTCAATCTAATTTCTTCAATATAAAATAGGTTAAGACAATGTTAACATATATAAGATGACCAAAATTTTATTTTCAAATATACCAAATACAGGGACCTTTGAATAATTTCGTTTTTGAATAAGTTTTGTCTTTCTTTTGCCTAATATTATTTTTAAGTAAACAAATATCATTAAAAATAGGTATCAAATGAAAGCTTATTATATTTGCTTTACAACCATAACAAATAATGGCCGTTTTTAGGTAATATATACATCATATATCAATAAAACTTACCCCTACCCCAACAAATTTACTCTAAAACTGTCAATTGTTTGTCTATATTCGCATAAAAATAACCAGAAGACGCAAAATGTGTGATGTATAGGACAATGTTGCATAAATTATATTATGATTTTATATTTTAACAGCCATTTGTTGGCTTAAACTCAATATTTTGCCCGAAATTAGTGAAAAATGGGAATTTTTAACATTTCAGAATTGTCCAAAGTCCACTGCTATATCGTTATATATGCCAAATCTGGAGGATATTTCTGCAACTGTGCCAATTAATTGTACCAACCGACACATTTGGTGTCTTAAAACATTGCTAAAAAAAAACAAGGAGTGTTAAATGTGACTCTGATTACAGAAAATCTTACCCCTACCCCAACAAATGTTGCATGAAATTGTCAATTTTTTGTCTATGTTCACATAAATATAACCAGAACACGATAAATATGTGTGGTATAAAACAATAATGCATGAATTACATCAGAATGTGGTATTTCAACAGCCATTGGTCGATTAAAATTCAATATTTCACCAGAAATTGATGAAAAATGGGAATTTTCAACATTTCAGATTTTTTCGTATTTCATCGTTAAATCGCAAAATATGTCAAATGTGTAGAATATATCTGCAGATGTGCCATTTAAGTGTCCTAAGCAATACATAAATTGTCTAAAAACATTGTTTAAAAAACAAGGAGTGTTATATGTGACTCTAAATACCGGAAATCTTACCCCTACCCCAACAAATTTTCCCTGAAATTGGTGATTTTTGGTCTATGTTTTCATAAGAATAACCAGAACATGCAAAATGTGTGTTTTATATGAAAATGTTGCGTGAATTACTCCATGATTTGGTATTTTAACAGCCAGTGGTCGACAACAACTCCATATTTCTCCCCAAATTGAAGAAAAATGGTAATTTTCAACATTTCAGAATTGTCCACTGTTATATGTTATGTGGTAGAAATGACCAATGAATTGCCAGCAATAATGAAAAACAAAATTGGCTCAAATTAACTTTTAATCAGACGAAAAATAATTATTTTACAAATTAAATACAATATATAACTTATCTGACAATAATGAAGTCCAAGTAATAATCCAAACGAATAGTTCACTTAATTCCACCAATAAATGTCCAATAGAATATTCCTTATAATCCTCACCTAAATAGTTGATAATAGATTCACAATAATTGATGTCGATTTCCAATACGAAAGATGTGCGTGATAGTCCTGTATAAACTTATTAAACTGACTGACTAACCCTTTTAGGCTACCTCATATAAATACATTTATTATTTCTAGAAAAATCTATCCACAAGATATAACTAGAACATTCTAATCAACTGACAATCACATGACCAAAATGATTATGTAAGGAAAACCTCTAGAAAAATCTATGTGTTAAAATCTGTATTTAAATTCTAGAACACTCCACATGTTCTAAGGTGTAATAACCTTGACCCTTGTTTATTGTAAACAAGTTACATAACTATGCCAAACAAATTACATAATATTAAGGCCGTACAAATTAAAAACAAAGCATAAAATGCATTATAGAATATTTACAACATTAAATTACCTATAACACCTTTCCCAAAAGAAAATGTTTGAATGCAATGAAAAACATTTAAAATAAACAATGAGGTGTTATGAAATTTATCAAACTCTTGACAATGCGTCTGCAATAACATTATCTTTTCCTTTAATATGTCTTATGTCTAGATTAAAACCTTGCAAAGTCAAACTCCACCTCAAAAGTCTTTGATTTTTATGTTTCATTTTATGAATAAATTTAAGAGGGTTGTGATCTGTATATACAATGATAGGCTGAATTGAAGCTGTAACATAAATTTCAAAATGTTGTAAAGCCAAAATCAGAGACCAACATTCTTTTTCAATTGTGGAGTAATTTCTCTGATGTTTATTAAATTTTCTAGAAAAATAACAAATAGGATGGTCTATACCATCTTTACCTTCTTGTAATAAAACGCCGCCAACAGCAACATCACTAGCATCTACTGCTAATTCAAACTGACAATCAAAATTAGGTGTTGCTAAAACTGGCGTACTTTCTAGGATGGCTTTTAGTTCTTCAAATGACTCATCACAACTTTTAGACCAAATAAACTTTACATTTTTTCTCAATAATTTAGTCAAAGGCTCACTAATTGAAGAAAGTTTTGACAACATTTTCTATAATATCCAGCCATTCCCAGAAAACGCATCAATTGTTTCTTATTTACAGGTTTAGGAAAACTAGAAATAGCACTAATTTTAGCATCAATAGGTTTTACCTGATCCTGACCTACAACATGTCCTAAATAGTTTACATAAGCACATCCAAATTCACTCTTTGAGAGGTTTACTGTTAACATAGCACTGCTTAAACTTTCAAAAAAAGTTCGGAGTATCTGAAGATGTTCTTTCAAAGTGTCACTATATATAAGAATTTCATCAATGTATGCTTCACAACCGTCAATTCCAGAAATAACACTGTTGATTAGACGCTGAAAAGTTGCCGGCGAATTTTTCATGCCAAAAGCCATCACTTTGTATTGGAATAGTCCATCGGGTGTAACAAAAGCGGAAAGTTCTTTTGCACGCTCTGTAAGAGGAACTTGATAAAATCCTTTTAATAAGTCAATTTTTGTTATGCATTTAGCATTTCCAATTCTATCAATACAGTCATCAATGCGCGGAATTTAAAATGAGTCAGTTTTTGTAACACTCTTTAATTTTATATAGTCCGTACACATGCGATAAGTTCCATCAGGTTTTGGCACTAGAATACAAGGCGAGCTCCAATTGTTTTTGCTAGGTTCAATAAAGTCATTTTTTTAACAAATACTGAATTTCATCATGCAGGTACTTTTGTTTGATCGGATTCAGTCGATATGGATGCTGTTTTATCGGCACTGAATCACCAACATCAACGTCATGAAATATTTTATCAGTTCGTGTTGGAATGTCCGGAAACAAATGTTCAAATTCACGGAGTATCTGTTTCAACTGGTCCTTTTGAATCTTTGGCAAATGTTGAAGTTTCGAATCTAAATCTTGTACAATCTGTGAATTTTCCAGCTTCGGTGTGATAAATGGCGAATAAATTTTTTCACAAAAGTCATTATTAGAACTGTCAGGGTCAACACTAACTATATTTACAGAATGTACAATATTTGTGCTATTTCTATCTATATAAGGTTTTATCAAATTTACATGACACAACCTATTATGTCTACGTCTGTCAGGTGTTTTAATAACATAATTTAAATCACTGATTTTCTTTTCAACAATATATGGACCAAAATATCAGGCTTCAAGTGGCTTTCCAGGAACAGGAAGTAAAACAAGTACTTTAACACCAGGGTCAAAATTACGTTTTACAGAATTTTGGTCATACTTGGCTTTCATAGATTCTTGACTAGATTTAAGATTTTTATTGGCTAGATCACAAGCTTTTACAAGTTTAGTGCGAAAGTCTGAAACACAATCAAGGAGATTTAAATGGTCTTTTTCATCTGATAAAATTTTCTCATTTAAAAGTTTGAGTGGTCCCCTAACCGTATGTCCAGAAACTAATTCAAAGGGACTAAAACCTAGGGATTCCTGGACTGCTTCTCTTACAGCAAATAATAGAAAAGAAATTCCTTCATCCCAATCTTTCTCTGTGTCAAAACAATAGGTCCGCATCATATTTTTTAAGGTTTGATGAAATCGCTCTAAGGCGCTTTGACTTTCAGGGTGATATGCAGATGATCTGTACTGTTTAATGCCTAATTCATACATTACTTGTTGGAAAATGCCTGACATAAAGTTTGAACCTTGGTCTGATTGAATAGATTTAGGTAGGCCAAACAAAGTGAAAAATTTAGTTAAAGCCCTAACTATAGTTTTAGTCTTTATATTTCTTAAAGGAATAGCTTCAGGGAACCTTGTGGATGCACACATAATAGTTAAAATGTACTGATAACCAGATTTAGTTTTTGGCAAAGGACCTACACAATCTATTAATATTCTACTAAAAGGCTCCTCAAAGGCAGGTATTGGTTGAAGAGATGCTTTTGGAATAACTTGGTTTGGTTTCCCCACTAATTGACATGTATGACAGGACTTGCAGTAATTGGAGACATCTTTTCTAAGATTTGGCCAATAAAAATAATTTAAAATTTTGTTGTGTCCTGACAAGGGAGTATCATGGGCCATGCTTAATATCTCAGTTCTATACACCTTTGGCACTACAATCTGATACTGTACTGCCCAATCTGCATCAGCAGATACAACAGAAGGTCTCCATTTACGCATAAGAATACCATTCTTAGTATTTAAGTGACAGGTTCTTGCAAAGATTCACTTTCATCAGCAGCCCTATTGAAAAGACATGAAATTTCAGGGTCTTTATGTTGCTCACTGCTAAACGTAGACATAGAAAAACCATCACCTTGAACCAATGAACTATCAGAAAACTCTAAGGGCTTGCTTGTTTTAACACCAACATCACCAAGCTGACTCATAAATGTATCCGACAAATAAAAACCATCAGTGCTATTTTCATCAACTTTCTCAGCTTCAACACATTTCTTTTTTATAGCACGAGTAACTGCACAGGCAGGATACAACTAAAAAAAACTCCTGTTCAGCAGAATCAGGAAATTGATCAAAAAGAGACTTGTCTGTCATAATAGGATTTCTTTGAACTTTATCCCCAGCTAAATCATTACCAAGAAGAAGTTGAACACCTTCAAAGGGCAATGATGACTTGATACCTAAGATCACAGGTCCAGAAACAATATCCGAAGACAAATAAACATTATGGAGAGGAATAGCAGTATAATCACTAGAATCTACCCCTTTAATAAGAACATTTCTACCAGTACTAGAAACATCATCAAACGGCAGGGTTTCCGCCAACAAAAGAGACTGAGAGGCTCCAGTATCTCTTAGAATTCGAATAGAGGTAGAATTACAAAAATCACTGGAAAGCGACACAAAACCATCACTAATAAATGGTTCAAAAATCTCCATAATGGAACTAGATGGTGATTTGACCTCGACCTTACTAACAGGATCAGGAACAGACTTCACCTCAGAAAAAGAACTTTGCACATCTGTATCAAAATGAGGCAAACATTTTGACGACTCAACAAAACCACTGGGTTTAACTTCACTTTCCTTCCTTTGCTTTAACCTATAACAGTCAGATATCAAATGGCCTTCCTTCTTACAATAATTACAGGAAATCGACTTGAATGGTCTGTGACTGGGAGGGAGGATAGGACTTGGACGAGCTATTTACTGGACGTTGCCTGCTATTTACTTCATTTGTTGGCTCGGGTGAAAAATTTGTGGAATTGTTATTTCTGAAAAATTTCTGTGGTTTATTAAAAAATTGTGTTTTATGTGTAAGTGAAAAATCATCAGCTAAACGTGCAGCAATTTCCAAAGTTTCAGCTTTTTGTTCATCAATAAAAGTTTTAATGTCAGTACTAATACATCTTTCAAACTCTTCAATTAAAACTAACTGGCGTAATTTCTCATGATTGTTATTTATTTTCTTTGATGAACACCAACGATCAAATAGTTGCTCTTTTGTTCTAGCAAACTCTACATAGGTTTGGTCACTCTGTTTTTCTGCATTCCTAAATTTTTGCCGGTAAGCCTCAGGGACCAGTTCATAGGCTTTAAGAATTAAGTTTTTTACAGTGTCATAATCTGAAGCCTGTTCTACTGACAACTGAGTGTAAATTTCCCTGGCTTTACCAATTAACACACTCTGTAATAACATTGACCAATTAAGTTTCGGCCACTTTAGATTTTCAGCTATTTTCTCAAAATGCAGAAAATATTTGTCAACATCCTTTTCTTGAAAAGGAGGGACCAACCTGATGTTTTTAGCAACATCAAATGTCTGAGAATTCTGAGAAAGGTGCTGATTCTTTTCAGCTAATTCCATTTTTTTCATTTCTAATTGAAAATTAAACTCTCTTTCTTTTTCTTTTTCCTGTTGTTTAATTTGTAATTTTAATTTTCTTTCTTCTCTTTCTCTTTCCTTTTCTTCTAATTCTAATTTTCTAATTTTTAATTCTTTCTGAATTTCTAATTTTTTAATTTCCAAATCAGTTGTTTGAGTGCCAAAAGTCTCCAAAACAGATTTATCAAAATAATCTTCTTCAACCAAATAATTTGCGATCACATTTTGAATTTCAAATTTTCTCATTCCAGATTTAATGTTTAATTTCAAATGTTTTCCCAAAATAATCAACTCATCCTTTTTTAGCTTCTCAAAATTCTCCACCTGACACGTAGACATAAATTGTTCTGGATCAAATGACATCTTGTAAAAAATTATTGCTGACTTTTAAAAATTTTCTATTACACAAAAATATAATTATTTCTTTTCTAAACAATTTCGAAGATCCCGGACGAGCTCCCAATTTCTGTTATGTGGTAGAAATGACCAATGAATTGCCAGCAATAATGAAAAATAAAATTGGCTCAAATTAACTTTTAATCAGACGAAAAATAATTATTTTACAAATTAAATACAATATATAACTTATCTGACAATAATGAAGTCCAAGTAATAATCCAAACGAATAGTTCACTTAATTCCACCAATAAATGTCCAATAGAATATTCCTTATAATCCTCACTAAATAGTTTCACAATAATTGATGTCGATTTCCAATACGAAAGATGTGCGTGATAATCCTGTATAAACTTATTAAACTGACTGACTAACCCTTTTAGGCTACCTCATATAAATACATTTATCATTTCTAGAAAAATCTATCTACAAGATATAACTAGAACATTCTAATCAACTGACAATCACATGACTAGAATGATTACGTAAGGAAAACCTCTAGAAAAATCTATGTGTTAAAATCTGTATTTAAATTCTACAACATTCTACATGTTCTAAGGTGTAATAACCTTGAGCCTTGTTTATTGTAAACAAGTTACATAACTAGGCCAAACAAATTACATAATATTAAAGCCATACAAATTAAAAACGAAGAATAAAATGCATTATAGAATATTTACAACATTAAATTACCTATAACATATATCGTTATATATGCTAAATCTGGAGGATATATTTGCAACTATACCAATTAATTGTACCAAGCGACACATTTGGTGTCTTAAAACATTGCCAGGAAAAAAACGAGTGTTAAATGTGACTCTGATTACAGAAAATTTTACCCCTACCCCAACAAATTTTCCCTGAAATTGTTGTTGTTTGGTCTATGTTCGCATAAAAATAACAAGAACATACAAAATGTGTGTTGTATATGACAATGTTGCATGAATTACATCATACTTTGGTATTTGAACACCCATTGGTCGACTAAAACTCAATATTTCTCCCCAGATTGATGAAAGATGGGAATTCTCATTATTTGAGATTTGTCCATAGTTAACTTTTAAATCGCAATATGTATCAAATCTATAGAATATATCTGCAGATATGCCAATTAATTGTTCTAAGCGATACATTAGATGTCTTAACACATTATTAAGAAAAACAAGGGGTGTTGAATGTGACTCTAAATACCAAAAATCGTACCCCTTACCCCACACATTTCCCCCAAAGTTGTCAATTATTTTGTCTATGTTGGGATAAAAATAACCACCACACGCAAATTCTGCTTTGCATATAACAAAGTTGCATGATAACTATCATAATTTGGTATTTCAAATCCCAGTTGTCAGCTTAAACTCAATATTTTGTCCAAATTTGATGAAAAATGGAAATTTTTAGCATTTAAGATTTGTCCGAAATTCAATTTTAAATCAGTATATGTGGCAAATCTGGAGGATTTATCTGCAGATATGCCAATTTATTGTCTTGACCAATACATATGTTATTTAACAACACTTTTCAGAAAAATAAGGAGTGTTCAATTTGACTCTAAATACTGAAAATCTTACCCCTACCCGAACAAAATTAAACTTAGAAATCTCCAAAATATGACCGTCTGTACATATAAATGAACAAAGCATACTAATGTTTTACTTTCTTTGCAAAAGATGCATTAGATACATCATAATATGTAATTTTGACACCAAAATATGGGTAAAATTGAATATTTTGGACGATTATCGTGAAAAATGGGATTTTTCAGTATTTCAGAATTTTCCAAAATTCAAAGTTAAATCGCTGCCCATTAACCGTATTTTAACCGTATAAGACATGATCTTATTTTTGATATATGGGAGGCTCTGTGTGTTTTGGTGTTTAAAAATGATATATCATTGGACCTTTATACAATGTTTTAGCTTTTCAAGCTGAATAAAATGAAATAAATTTTGTTGAATATGTGCGGTAAGGGGTAATATGTTTGTAATTTATGAGACTGTAGTTAGTCTAAAAGAATAAAAAGCATACTTTCTAATTGCTTAGATATGATGAAATGATATTTTATCAACATTTTCAAGTTATATATCAATTTCATAAAGTAATTGCATCTCAAGGTCAAAAAAGCAGAAATTCTAAAAACGGAAAATTCCCATTTTTCATACAATTTCGGACAGGAGAGTCGAAAAGAGACCTTTTGAAAAGTTTTAGTGTACTTAAATGACGTTCTGCATGTCAGTTTTATTGAAATAAACACCAGAAATCTCATTAAACATTATCTTTAATCATTAAGAGCCTGAATATTTCAAATTTTCTCTCAGTTTTTAGGGGGAGGGGTGCTAATTTTGACATTTATGAACCTATAATACGTCTGAAACTAAAATTTTTCCATATTATTTGTTGCTAACATATCATTAATTATTATTGGATCGGCAATTATTAAATATATATTCAGATTTTTACGACCCTTAAGTCAAAAAGTCGAAAATGTGAAAAATCTAAAATTCCGAAAAATTCCATTTTTCAAAAATTTTTTTACCGAAAATCAAAATTTTATGGACTTTAATGGGTTTATTTTCCAACATTGTATCACAACTGATAAGTTAGGCATAAAAACTAGATCAAATGACGATGGTTGTTTATCTGAAAGGAATTGACAGCCTAAAATCGAGATTTTCGCAATTTTTTGCAGGGTTAGGGGTAGATTTTTTGTATCCCCTGATCAGAAAATCGGCGTTAAGTACCCAAACTTGAGTTCATTGTAAAGCATATTAAATTATCTTTAAATTGATACCAAATTTCAGTACATATTACTTATCTGTAAAAAGTTATGGAGCTTAAAAATGAAACTTAGGTTTAAACGAAAATGCAAGAATTTTTCGGGTGTACTATAAAAGAGGCCCTATACTGTCTATGCGTGCAGGTTATGTTCGTGTTAACATGTTTTATTTTGAAGAGGGGACATAGAAGGACTGAAAAAAACCAGTCTGGTTCGGAAGTGGGTGCACGGAAAGTGTTTCCAACCCACGGACTAATTACAATTAATTTCAGTTTACAAGTTTACAAAAGGGTTATTGTCTCATGTTCAGTTACTTATCTAAACCAGTTCACACTTGGCAAAAAGTGAATATGGCTTAACAGGTAAACAGGTGAACTATTTTGAATTGTAAAAAAAAAAAA
>MJUU01026598.1:114553-141638 GCA_002080025.1 Modiolus philippinarum
TTTTTTTTTGCAGTTGTTGGCATGCATGTATCAGTGGATATACAAATGATATGAAATTTCATGCATTTGTTTGACTTGAGGACAACACTTCAGTGAAATTCTGATTTAACAATTGTGTTTAGACTATTGGGAATATCAGGATGAACAATGTAAACTAGTACTAGTGGCACCAAAAGCATATGTCAACCTACTTATTAATGTGTACAACATTGACAATACATGTATATTCACATATATACAGATTATAGGAAGCTGAAATATGAGGAACATGTTTGCATTGATATTTATCTGATATAGAATTATAATTAAGAGCACTGGGATTATAAACTGAATTGTATTTATCGCTAATTAATAAGGATTTGCCGAGAAGTCTTTGATATATGTAAAAATAAAGGATGGCAATGCAGTAATACAAGTAGCTGACTGGATAAGTTGCTGAGGAGCAAGAAACTACATAAAAAAAATGTTATACGAT
Source organism: Modiolus philippinarum (assembly GCA_002080025.1). Classification (NCBI taxonomy): domain Eukaryota; kingdom Metazoa; phylum Mollusca; class Bivalvia; order Mytilida; family Modiolidae; genus Modiolus; species Modiolus philippinarum. Next base: position 115,029 of record MJUU01026598.1, read on the forward strand.
CTTGTAAAAGTTGAAAGCTGATTCAAAATAGGAAATCAACATCTCGGTATCTTATTCAGTTTCATAAAGTGATGTGTTTTATTAGTGGAATATAAATGTACATGTACATGATGTACAGTACGGACAAAAAATATTAAATGAAATGCTCACTTGAACGTCGTGAACAGATCAAATTTTGCAGGAAATATATTCTGCAGTTTTTAACTTTGTTGCTACAATGTACATGTCTATAGAATACATCACTAATAAAATACAGGAATTCTGATTTGTAATGTGCTTTATTCTGTACAGAAAATTTCCATAAATGAATGTAAAAGTTTAACAGGTTAAACTGTAAGTTGAATTTATCCACCAGGACTCATACGAATTACATTTTTGACATTCACAAATAGAAGCCGTGCACAAGAAGCATAAGCCATTGCATCTAATTATCCTTGTAGTTTGGTATGACTGTAGTGAGTACATGTAAATTAGTGTCTGTTTGTCTGAGTAACTTGTTTTCCAGTAAAATATTTAGTTTTTATATCTTTGATGTGTACATATGTACCAGTACTAAAGTAGGTACAGGAATAATATTTTGTCATTGGATGCGTCTGTGAAGATCGAAAGGTTCCTGATAACCTGATAAGAAAAAGGTCACTTTGACCTACATTTCATGCATGAGTGACATTTGTTTCAGATTATGTTTACTTATATATCTGAGATGCAAGACATGAAATAGCAGGTATAGAAATAACATTTTGTCAGTTGACATGGTTGATTTGTCTTTGATAGTCATTAAGTTTCTGATAAGAATTAGGTCACTTTTACCTATAGTTCATGCATGAGTAACTCTGGTTAACTTTTTTGTTAATTTCCATATCTAAGATACAAGAGCATGTGCAGGTATAGAAATAATATTTTGTCAGTAAATGTGTCTTTGGTAGTTATGAGGTTCCTGGTAAGAATTGAGTCACTTTGACCTTCATTTCATGCATGAGTGACTCTGGTTAAAATATAGATACAAGAGCAGGTATTGAAATGTTCTATTGTGTGTCAATGTATCTTTGATAGTCACAATGTTCCTGATAAGAATTAGAACACTTTGACCTGCTCACTAGAATTACTTGAAAGTACAATGTAGCTATACATGTTGTAACACAGAGAATAACAGGAAACACACATGTACAATGCCTGAAAATTACAATCACATGCCACAATCTGCCAGGGATTTATATATCTACACAGGAAAAACACAAACAAGACAACAGACACACTTAAACAATGATAAACACTCAGGACAGCGGACTCAGTACTGGGCCTACCGGCACTTGCTAAAACCACTAGACCTCCCCATTATCTGTCCTTTTTCTCTGTAGTATAATAAATATACAAATAAAACCCAATACAGGTAGACTACTAACTAGTGCTTTAGTTATGTGGCATTCTAGTTCATTTTTATGCCCCGCCCATGAATGTGGAAGGGGCATATACATGTAGTGTTACCCTTGTCCCTCCTTCCATCCGTCTGTTCGTTTACGTGCATTTCTTAGAAACTGTAAAAGGTAGAACAATAAAAGTATGCCAGTAGTTAAATATTTGATAGTACTACAGAGTTACGACTCTTAACCTACATGTACATGTACTTTTCATGCTTGAGTGACTCTGGTCTAGTTTTGTGTTAAAGTTAATTTCTCAACAACTACACATTATAGGACAATGATGTTTCATCAAATTAAATGCCTTGATGAGTATACGTACTACCCAAATCATTGACAATTACCGGTAGGAGGCTTTGATCTATATTTTACGCTTCATTGACTTTTGTTAAGTTTTGCGTAGAGTCAAATTCTCAACAACTACATATTTATAAAACAGTGATGTTTCATCAAATTTATTGCCTTGATGAGTACTACCCAAATCATTGACAATTAGGTGACTTTGACCTACATTTTATGCTTCATTGACTTTGGTTAAATTTTGCGTTAAAAGTCCATTTCTCAACAACTACACATTATAAGACAATGATGTTTCATCAAATTAATTTCCCTGATGAGTACTCAATTAGGTTACTTTGACCTACATTTTATGCTTCAGTGTTTTTGGTTAAGTTTTGGGTTTAAGTCTATTTCTCAACTAGCATCATAATATTTCACTGCAAGATTCATCTAAAGGAGATCCACACATTTCACCAATAAGTGTATTTATGACCTTCATTTTATGGTTGAATGGCTTCCTTAAAATTTTGTATTTCATCACAATTCTGTAACAGGGAACTAATTTAAAGAATGATTGGCTTGGGTTAATCTGTTGGGATAAATTTATTGGTGGGGCATCCGTGTCTTACAGACACATTCTCTAGTTGTTTTTTGTTTGCCATACGTATGACAGTATACCCTCTGAATTTGTGTTGGATGTGATCATTAATTGCCATGATATTGGATTTACGATTTTAGAATCCCCTTTCCTCGTTTGCCGATGTATCCATTACACAATCTTTAAAAGAGAGAAAATGACAAATGTAATTTTGAAAGATGGATCAAGTGGTGCTTGCCACTAAACTACCGACTAGCTAAAGGAGCCTAGCTAGTCTGCTGGTAAAACACTGTCCATGTTGTAGTAATATATGGTACTTGAAATACTACTTGATAACAGGTCAATCCTGATTTAACAGATTTATATACATGTACATGAGGTCTATGCACTAGCTGACAATAAGAATAATGAGGGGAAGGTATTTTTAGAAAAAAAAAATATTTGCGGAACAGCTTAGAGTGACAAATAAATATTTTTTTCTTAACAAAGAAGGTAGGATTTATAGTGCTAAAATAAAAAAAAAAGAAAAAAAAATAAAGATAGACTTACATTTTTACATACAATGATACAGAAACATTTATCTTACACTATATTTAGAGCTTTTCTTCTCAAATACCTCACAGAAAGTTTATAACGACCCCATTTTTGTCTCGCCCGCGACGAAAGTCGCGGAAAGCGAGACATAGGCGTGCAAAGTGTGTAGACTGCGACGCCGACCAAGTTAACTTTTACTAAATACAGCATATTTTGAAAACCTTTTGATGTGAGAATATCATATTCGGTCCAGTGGTAGTACAAATCGAGTGCTACCTGATGAACATAACGTCATGTGACCTTGACCTCAATTTCATGGTCTAGTTGCCACATTTACTTTTTCTGCTCAAGTCCATTTCTCAATAACTAGAAGTAGTAAGTTGATAATATTTGATATGTAGGTCTGCCTTGGGTAGTACATGTCAGTCTGGGCGGTGACTTTTGTCCTTGACCTCAATTTCACGGCCTAGTGGCCATATTAAGTTTTTCTGCTTAAGTCCATTTCTCAATAAATAAAAGTGGTAGGTTGATAATATTTGATATGCAGGTTGGTCTTGGGTAGTACATGTCAGTCTGGCAGGTGAATTTTGTCCTTGACCTTAATTTCACGGTCTAGTGGCCGCGTTCAATTTTTCTTCTTAAGTCCATTTCTCAATAACTAGAAGTGGTAGGTTGATAATATTTGGTATGTAGGTTGGTCTTTGGTAGTACATGTCAGTCTGGCAGGTAACTTTTGTCTTTTACCTCAATTTCACGGTCTAGTGGCCACGTTAAGTTTTCTGCTTAAGTCCATTTCTTGATAACTAGAAGTGGTAGGCTTATTATATTTTTATATTTGGTATGTAGGTTGGTCTTGGGTAGTACATGTCAGTCTGGCAGGTTACTTTTTTACTTGACCTCAATTTCTTAGTCTGGTGAGCAAGTTCACTTTTCTGATTAGTTCCCTTAGATTTACATCAATTTAGAGGCCAGCAGGGACGGGCGAGACATATTTTAGGGTCTTCACTTGTTACTTGGCCTTGACAGTTGTTTTCGTCATGTATACCCCCCCCCCACCCTGTATACAATTGAAAGAGGCAATGAATAACATTTTACTTCAGGCTTGTTTTTTTCTGATTATTGTATATTGGTGTTGGCTCGGTCAAAGGTTGCATGTTGTATATTTGTGCACCTCATCAATTTTGGGAAAAGACAACAATTAATCCATTAACATACATCTCTGAATGGACAATTCTTACAATTTAACAATTTACTTTACACGGCGGACCTGTCAAGTTTTGAAAATTGCTTTGTGTGAGATTTGCCAACCACAGATTCGGAAGCTAGGCAGAAGTTTTTCGCGGACCACATGAGGGTTCTGACAGATTTGACACCGCCAGACTCTGACTGGGACTTAGATTACAGGTCGGATCAAGTCTTTTGAAAAATACTGGGGTCCCAGACTACTTTTTTCAATACTAGCCTTAAACCTACATGAAATTAAAAAAAAATCTACAGAAAGAGAGATGCTACATCAGGAACCCCCTCTCTTAATCCACCTATGTACTTATAAACGTGGAAATAAGTCTATTGTCTAGCTTGACTGCATTGAGCGGACCCCACTTTTTTCCACCCACATTTAATCTACAGAGTATCGTTACAGGTCACGAGATGGACAATTATGGATAAAATGTTCCATTTAAAAGTCGATCACGCTGATAAATTACTATCCAATGCCAGAAGAATATGAAGGTCGCACACGTACATGATGCAGACGATATGGGAATCCCCCTGTGGAATTCCGTATATTGACGTCGCTTGAACGTTTGTAAACAATGGCGACATTAAAAAAATATGACCAGTGCATTTTCAACGCAAAAGTTCAAGAGTATACGGGGCACTATTTATGGTTGGAATTAGGTTTATTTTAACGCTCATTACCAATAGATTTTTGAAACTGCCATCCGCTTACGTTATTCACACTCTTCATGATCTGTGTACGATTTAACGCACAACAAACGTCTAGGAAGACCCATTTTTACCGATTTCTTCAATTTTTTGACATTTAGGGTAGAATTTCAACAGGCGGATAGCGCTTTTCATGTACATTGCACTTTTCTCTTTCCAACAAGACCAAAATTAAATGAATTGATCCAGTGTATACTGGGGAACTTTTCAGAAATATTGTTCACATTTTAAAAATAGACATTTTGCAGTCACGTGATTAATCCCTGGGGGTTTCGAAGTTATTTTTTGTGTGAAAATCTGGCGAAAGTGTTGAACAAAGTTGAAACACAAAAAAATATTGGAAATAAATAGGGTTTGGTTTGCAATATTCTGATAATGTTACTTTATTTGGTTCTTTATTCCAATATTTTCGGGCAAGATTTCACTGAACAGCCTTAACATACCCGCGGGTATGTTTTGCTCATATATATGTATAGATATGCGTATTCTGGGGATTTTTAAGCATCATCTTCTTTGGGAAGGGGTAAAATTTTCAGTGTTTAGAGGCGCATTGAACATTCCATGTTCTTCTAAAAATTGTTTTCAGACAACTCATATATCGGTTAGAACAATTAATTGGCATATTTGGTAGATAAATCCTACTGATTTGCCACATGTTACAATTTATAAAAGTGAATTTTGGACAAATCTGAAATGATGAAAATTCCCATTTGTCATCAATTCTGTACAGAATATTGAGTTCAAGCTGACAAGTGGGGCTTAAAATGAAAAATCGTGATATAATTCATGCAACTTTGTTATATGATATGCAGATTTTGCCAGTTTTGGTTATTTTTTATGCGAATACAGACAAAAAACTTTATTGTAGGGACAATTTGTTGGGGGTAAGGGTAGAATTTTCGGTATTTAAAGTCACACTAAGCACTCCTTGTTTTCTAAACAATGTTGTAAGACAACTAATGTATTCCTTAAATCAATTAAATGGCATATCTGAAGATGAATCTTCCATATTTGACATATATTACGATTTAACAATGAAGTCTGGACAAATCTAAAATGTTAAAAAAATATCGTTGTTTATCAGTAATGGCCACATATTGAGTTTATGTCAAAATAAATTGACAATTATAAGGAAAATTTGTTGGGGTACGGGTAAAATTGTAGGTATTTAGAGTCACATCAAACACTTTTTTGTTTTTCTTAGCAATGTTTTAAGACAACTAATGTATCGCTTAGAACATTTAATTGGCCTGTCTGCAGATTTATCCTCCAGATTTCACATATATAGCGATTATCAGTGAACTTTGGAAAAATTTTAAATGCTGAAAATTCCCATGTTTCCCATCAATTCCCATCAATTTCAGGCAAAATATTAAGTTTAAGTCAAAAAACGAAATCATGGTATAATTAATGCAAAAATGTCATATACAACACACAGTTTGCATGTTCTGTTTTTTTTCATGCGAACATAGACAAAAAATTGACAATTTTACAGTAAATTTGTTAGTATAGGGGTAAGTTTTATTGATGTAAGAATGGCCATTACTAGTAATAGTAAAATAAATATAATAAGCTTTCATTTGATACCCACTTTAAATGATATTAGTTAACTAAAAAGTAATATTAGGCAAAAGACAGACAAAACGTAGTAAAAATCGGAAATATTCAAAGATCCATTTATTTGGTCTTTTTGAAAATAAAACTTTGGTTATTAAAAATATGTTAACATCATGTAAAAATATTTAATATTCAGGAAAATAGAATGAAAAACTAAAAACAATTTTCAGAATTGGGAATCTAGATTCATATTGGTTCTTTAGACCATCAAACTTACCAATTTGAATGAAATGTTCGTCAATATTTCATAGGGATGGGGGAAACGCTTAATAGAGCTATAAAACGTATTGGGCATAGGAATTGTAAAAAAAAGATTGGTTCTTTGTAAAGCTCAGGCAATAAGCAAACATTTGATAGATTGTTTTTTATAACTGGAAGCATTTAGTAAACATTTTGAAGCAATAGAAAAAGAAAAAACTTGAAGTCCACGAAAAACGAAATTTACTAAAATTTCGGTAGGAGGGTCTAAAATATGCCCTGTTGCACCAGTAGGTGCAGGTTATGTTCGTGTTAACATGTATTGATTTAAAGAGGGGATGTAAGCGGACCTAAAATGGGTGCGGTTGGGAGTTTGGGGGATGCACGAGGCGTTATTCAAGCCCATGGACTACAAGCAGTTTGTTATGTGAGTGTCGTTGAAGGAAAGATAGCGTTTGTTGTTTTTGAGTGGTTCCCTTTACTGTTTTTTTTTAGCGTGCAGGAACCAATGTTTGGAGAGATATTGTCAAACTCTTGACGACAGCGTCTTCTTCGTCAGTAAAATTTTAACCTTGCTTTTGGAATTGAGATCTTTAAAGCTAGGGTGTGGATATCTGATATGTGACTTCCGTGTTATGAGAGCTTTAATTGTAGACATTTTGCTTCGAATCTGTCATGAGGGAAATTATTATTAAAAAACTTTAACCTTGCTTCCAGAAGTTAGTCATTTAGTGCTGTTATGTTCTCATTTCGTACATGAATTGCATATAAACAGAGTGTTCTAGGGGTACCAGACTTGTAGGCGATAAAACCTTGACTTAACCCCGGCAGCAATAAAAAAAAAGTGATCTTCTTCCAAGATAAAGCTTAAGGGGGTCAATGCATGTATTTGATATGTGACTTGCATAGATGGGAGCTTCAAAGAGACTTGCTAATGATGAGAGGTTGTTTAAATTATAAGTGTGGAGAAATGCTCGAGAGTAAAATGTACAATTTTGTAACTTTTTACCTCTCAAAAGGTACTTTTGCACTACATGCATTGACATAATACTGAAAAATTTAAGTCAAGGAGATTCAAAATTGACAAATTCTACAAACATCCAATGAAAAAAAATATTTTGAAGAAGTTAAATTTCGGCCCAATTGACAACTTACACGTCGGTGACTGTAAGAGCTATATAAAATCTGGCAACATGTTTCCCCAAGGCTTAAATAAAGAGGAGTAAACAAATAAAAATATGAAAATTCTTACAAGTCTCCATTTTATTCTCACCTGACCCATAGAGCAGGGTAGAAATCAAAGTAATTTGCATAATTAAGGGGAATGAAAGATAACACACACGGGACTTAATGTTACAGTAATCGCTAATGTTGTCTCAAAAATGTAAGGCGAGCTGAAAAACAAAGAAATATGGAAGTAGATATATTTTGGTGTACGATATCAAAAACATTTAGTGCTTTTGTAACAATATTTATAAATTACACCACATTGTCCCGTTCATTACCATGTTCTATCCACTATAGATAGTTAAAATTTAAAATTTTTATTGCAAGGCTTGCCGAGCAGTTTAAAAATTTTAAATTTAACAATCGAGAGTGAATAAAATATGGTAATAATCAGGATAAAGTTGTGTAATCTTTTTCCCTTCTGATCAATGATAAACACCGAGAATTGTATCCAAATACATTATTCGGGAAATAGCATGGGGCTTTACTCAACATACGTTTAATAAAGAAAATTAATCTAACGGGTCAAAACCGGTTTAAACTTAACATATCATTAGAGAAATTGTAATATACATCTTTAAAAAATGTTATTTACTTTGTAATGAAACCTTAAATATATAAAATATAAAGAAATATAAAGTCAATGGGAGATAAAAAAAAAAAAATGTTGACTTCTGGTCAGATGTGTACTGACACTTCCAATTACACTTTAGGTTTTATACTATAGGTGCTTTGAGTTTTCATGTTACCGAGTTAAGAAGAGTAAGAAGACTGTAGAAATTAAATCCACATTTAGTGATCCATTTTTTTTAACTCCCTTTATAAAAATCCGATTAATATGATAAAGATTTGGATACTTTGTAAAAAGAAGATTTTCACTTTTAGCTTTTAAATTGAAGACCAATGCAGAATTTTTTCACACAGAAACAAATTCATAGTAACTTCGGAATTTTGTTATTTACACTACTAAGTTTACTTCATGGAGCAAGAAACTATATAACTACAAACATGTCGTCAGGTGGTATACTACACCGGTGTAATATTTTCTCAAGATCTATGCAGCACTTTATGAGGACATCTAATGACAATCTATACACCCTCTCCAGGAAAATATTAAGGTTGATTTTACCATTGAATTTTTCATATACATCACAGAGTAATATATTAAAGCTTCGTAATTTTTCATTAAAATCCCACAGCCTTAAAGGAAGACGTGCTTAAAATGTATATATGTGAACGACTGGTGGGCAGACATACATAGAGAGAGACAGACATTCATACATTGAGATTTCTACAAACTCCAAACTTTTTTTGCAGGTACATAAAAACGATCAATTTTTACATCACATTTGATCTGCCCAGGGATTGGTTATGTCCTGATGCAAATATACATGTACATGCGTTAAAACCTTCTAGGAAAATGTAAGGGCTTCTATGTTTAGTTTCAAAGACTATTATTAAAATTTTAATTAAGTAGTACAGACAATTTAATGCAAGGAAAGGGAGCAGTAAGAAACAACAGCTTTCCACACCAGTGTTCTTCTTATACACTGCAATCAGTTTTAAACTATAGAACAATCCAATGGCAGCTGAAACTACCGATAAAGATGTATCAACTTACATCATTTTTTGTGCACTAAACGTGACGTTTAGGTCAAAGCTACCAAATTTTGATAGACCTTGTTAGTTTCGAAAGTGGAGCTGCAGAAAACTCTATCAGGCTTGTCTCATATCAAACGGATTTTGAAGTGTAAGAAATTATGTGCTTATGTACAATTAATAGAAGTACGAATGATTGGACGAGATAACGCGAAATTAAGCTAACGATAAAAAATACAACAGCTCTGTAGTCGGATTATTGCCAATAAATAGAGTTATAGAAAAAGCCCTTTGCAATTGGGCGAATATGAAAAAGAATCATCAAACAATGTGAGCTGTATTTTCTGAAATTTTTGGAATATCCCAAAACACATTAATTTATGTCAATATATAAAAATTAAACATATATATGAAAAGCCGTTTATTGGAAACAATTGGCAATAATACAAGTGTACTTCATAATTATGTTTATTAAATGATTTCAACTTGATACTTTCAGCTAATATACATAAAATATGATGAATGTTCGATACATATTATGGTCGTTACCAGGATACAATTTGCATCAACTTAGTATTCATATAATTATAGTTGTTGTTTATAACCGTTGTGTCGATTGCAAATATTACATTACATTAATAATACATTCAATCGTTCAAGTTATAATGATCCAAGAAGATAATTTCTTCTGAAGCCATCTTTATTGGCTACTAAGTTGAGGAATACAATCAAAGATCAACAGTAGTGATGCTACTAAGCATTGCGGCTATAACAAAAGTACCGAACAAAATGTCTTGAGCCGAGGTTCATTAGACAAAAAGACAAATTATGTGGAAACCATTGGAAAAAATGTCGACCGCAATAACAAATGTAATAAAAAACTCTTACATTTCATTTTGTATATTCACTTGAATTGTTAGTTTCATCACTGTTAGTCTTCAAGGGTATTTACAAAACCCAATATCTTACACTTCCGTGCTGGCCCAAAAACGATTTAATTTGATATGAGGGAATTAGGCAGTAGCCCTTTCTTCCATACCTCTATCCTTATCTGATTCTGACTTTTTTATTTAGTTGCATAAAAACGGTAAATTTTGGAAATTTACTTTAACTTCGGATAAATACACAGATGTTATTGATCTGCACTGAAGACACATAATTTGTCAAAATGACCATATATCAAAAACTAAAATTAAATGTAACTTCTGTTTTTTGTTCATGAAAAAGAAAAGTAAAAAAAAAACATCGTTCAACCCCCGATGTCCCATCTCAACAACTTTTTCTAACTGCGAATACAATCCTCCTACAATTAAATAAATTGAATTGAATCAACTGCATAAAATAGTGGAATAGGCCTTCATTTTGGACGCATCCAAACAAAAATCTGACAAATTTTGTTTTCTCTAAAGTATTTCTTTAAATTGCTTCAAAATGTTGACTGTTACCTCCAGTTTTAATAAATTGGTATTGAAACATAGCCTGTGGTTTAAGCTTTACAAATAATCCTCATATGAGCTACCCCGATAAAATTCTGACTAGAATTATAAGTTGCTTTTTCTTTAAATTGTTTAAGGTCAATGGTCTATAGCGCCCCTTATGCATATCATTTCGATATTCTGACAACTGTGTTTTAGTCTTTCAATTTTCTTTCCTGAATAAAAAACATGTTAACATGAATTAAATAACCAAAACTAGAACTTTTAAACACACCTTTAAAAAAACTGAAATATTCAATATTTTCGTTTTCACCTCAGTTTTATCATTATTTTTACACGTATTTCGGTTTATGGACGTCTTATGTTTAGATTTTATCTGCACTGAAGAGAAAAAGATGTCGAAATGCGCATATAAAAAAACAAAATTTACAGTAACTTCGGTACTTTGTTATTTGACTCATCTTATCTGTGGGAAGTTTAACATAATCAAAGTTTGTTTAAAATGAAAGTACAATAAGCACAAATTACAGCAACATTTAATAAATATAAACTTCCTTTATCCATAAATCTTACGAAAACCCCAATCATTTTTTCCCTAAAACGGATTTTTTTAATTCTATTTTCGCAAAAATGTAACGGAACTCATAAAATGTCTATTATATATATTAACATTGCATGCGTTTTTTCAAGACTTGGTATATTAACGCCCGTTTGTCAACTAAAGCTCAATATTTTGCCATAAATTAACGAAAATGCGAAATTTTGGGCATTTTAAATTTAACCCAATACCTCTTTAAATCACTATATATGTCAAATCTGGAGGATATATTTGCAGATATGCCAATTATATTATCTGAGCCATGCATTAGTTGTGTTAAGGCACAGTTTAAAAAGACAAGGAGTATAAAATGAGATGGTGAATAAAAGGATATGGAGTAAATGCGCATGAGACAAAGTCTCTACAAATACATGGTAAAAAACAAGCAAAGGAACAACGCTTTTATTGTTGTTCTTCATCTTGAGACTCTTCATTTCTACCCAAACAAAATCTTACCTTTAACACAAAAAAAATAACCTACTTAGTAAAAGCGACTTACTTAATTTAGGTATTGTTTTCATTAATGTTCAACTTATTATTACATATAACTACTTAGATTGACTAGTGTTCTTGCCAATTCCTTGAATTTTTACGAAAAAAAAAAAAATAAAAAAAAAAAAAAAAAAAAAAAAAAAAAAAAAAAAAAAAAAAAAAAAATAAATAAATAAATAAACAAAAAAATAAATAAAATTGCCGCTTTTAAATATGTATTTCTTTTTTTTTTCTTTCAGCATTCTAAGTAATTTTCAGTACATATTTTTAGTAAATTGACAACACATTTTCAGTAAATTGAGTACTTATGTATAACTATGACAATTCTTATTTAAATCATTAGCAAATGAAATACTAATATTAAACAAAATTTCCATAGTGACGTTAAGGTAACAGACACCATTTAATGCAAAAGTTACGCTAATTCAAAACGCTTAATCTTATTGTTTCTTGTCTCTTTAAGGCAAAAAGGACGGGGCGGAAGATCAAATACTGATTCATGCGCAGGTTTAGTACAGTGGAACCTCCCAAAACCATCTTCTGTTGGGGAAAGAAAATTGGCCGATTTTAAGAGGTTCCGGTTTTCGGAGGTTCCAAAATCCTGCGTTTTCAATCCGAACGCTTATACAGGAAGTGTGACACATGATCTGTGAGGTCAGTGCGGGCTGTGAGTTAATTATTTCAGTATATCTTTCCTGCATTCTGGTAAATTTCAACCGAATTTTGACTAATCTTTTCAAATGTAGTCATTGATCAATGAGGATGACAAGAGAAATGTGACTTGTTGAAAAGGATTGGTCGATTTTATTACCCGCGAAAAAATTCGTTCGATTTTCAGAGTTTAATTACAGAAGAAAAAATATACGTTTGGGTCCGATCTGTATAGCCGGATTTCGGAATTCAGAGGGGCCGGTTTTCGGATGAAATTTTAATTTATTTATATAGATAAAAAGACATGTCGTTCGGTTTATAGAGGGATCCGGTTTTTGAATTGACCGGTTTTCTGGAGTTCCACTGTACTATCCATCTCATTTAAATGATGCTACTGCTGTGAACAAAATTGGAATTTTTCATTGTTTGATTACAGTCATGCTGCTGGGGTAACCCTTCTTTTGTGATATTCTATTTAAGCACTGGAGGTTCTAGCCTCTGAAAAAGGGGTTCAAGGCCTTTTTTACTGATTTTTGTAAGTTTTGACTAAATTTTGGACGAGTTATTTTTTTTTTCAAGAAAAAGGGGGTTCCAACCGCTTGAACACCTACTCCGCATTTTTTTCGTGGATTACGTGAAGAAGTTGATTATCTACAGATTATATGCATACAATCAAGAAGGGCTGTTCTGTATAAATACATGTTTTTTATTCACCTTCATTTTTAATAAATTGTGTGAATTATGACAAACTTAAATGATCAATCTAACTGCTTGGTTATGCATACACATTGTTGTACCTTAACAATAAGTAAATGGTCAGCAAAACCGTCAATATTCAATTCGTTCCAGAAATTTGTAATAATTCTGATTTTAAAAAAAAATTTCTAGTCATGCCAATACAATTGAAATTTGTTTAAAATTTAATTCTAGCCACCGATCATTTCATTGTCTCAATATCTTACATGGAGTCGCAGTTAAGTTAGTGATTGGTGTTTAATAAACTTAATGTACATGGAGCGCATCATCATGAAAACGGTTCGGTGCAGGAATGGCTGAATACATAGCCTGTAAACACGAAAATGGAAAAAAAAACGTTGCAACTCCAAGGCCCAAACAAATGTTGATACATGTGGACTATTGGGCATGTAATTTGTGTATGTTTTGGTTGCATGAAACAAACCTAAGTTCAAGGTGACATATCCTAAAATATTATAGCATTCATTTTGTTCCCTATTATTGAAAAAAAGGAAATTGGTCATTTGCCCCGTGAATTGACTGTTAAAATATATAAATTGGGTTAAACATAGCCACTGGTTATAGCTTTACTTTGAATTATTCATCTACTGGTAATTATTTTAGTTTGACATGTTGGAATTTCATCTACTAGTACTTGTTTTACTTGGAATCATTTAACTATGGGTAATTCTTGTACTTGGAGTTACAAAGTTGCTTGTAATTATTTTACTTGCAATTATGTACAACGGGTACATGTTTTACATGGAATTATTGATACTCAAGTAATTGTTTTACCAAGAGTTACTTATTTTCTAGTAATGCTTGGACTAGGAATTACTTAGTTGCTGATGATATTTTACTTGCAATTTCTTATCTACGAATACTTGTTTTACTTTGAATAATTAATCTAAAAGTAATAATTTTACCTAGAATTACTGATTTTCTAGTAATCCTTGTATTAGGAATTACTTAGCTGGTGGTACTCATTTTACTTGCAATTACTTATCTACTAGTACTTGTCTTAATTGCAATTACTTATCTACTAGATATAATTTTACTTGTTTCTGAGTAAATATTTGCTTATACATTTAACATTACTTATTTCCAAGTAATTGTGTAAAATTTTTATTACTCAGATTCAAGTCATTCATACTTAATGCATTCAAGAAATCTATCCCTAAGTAATGAAAATACTTAGTAATTAATCACTGACTATAACTAAGCATTACTAACAGTTACTTGCCAGACTGAAAACTCAAATTACCAGCAGAAATATTTATGATAATTAAGACAATACTAAAATTAAAGTAATACTCAGTAATATCTTTTAAGAGTGTCTGTCTTTGCATACCCATAAACAAAACTCACTAATGTTTTGCTTTCATTGCTAAGGATACAATAATGATACAAAAATATATCGTTATATGTAATTCAACGTCAAGCTATTGATACATTCGATATTTGGTCCAATTTGTGTGAAAAATTGGGATTTCTAGTATTTAAGAATTTTACAAAATTGAAAGTTAAATTATTTAATTTGTCAAGTATGATGCCTTTATCTTTCAGATTGCGATTAAGTTAGTCCAATCTATACGTCGGCCATGTTATGCACTGTATAAATGTACTACAATTTTTCACTTCGATGCAAACAATGTGTTAAACAAAAAAAGAATACTTAACACATCCCACAAAACCATGGCTAAATGGTACTTTGTATGTTGAAATCCTGAAAGAAAAATCACATAAAAATGAATTGTAGCACTGTTTTCATGATAAGTGGCATATCGATGTGCATCTTTAAACAGAATACAGTAAATAACTATTCTTTATAGGATACTTTGGGAATAACTTATATATTTTTGATGGCTTGAATTGCATAAATACAGTACTGTGCAACGTAGCCCTTACAGAAAAACGATCAGTCACCCGTCATCCGTTTGTCAGGGAGCAGACACCGGTCAGTCAGCGATCAGTCAATTAACGTGACGACTTGTTATTCGTCCAACCCGTCAATTGACGTGAAACGTGACGGATGACGAGATCCCTATTCGTCCAACTCGCGTCCAGATTCGTCCATATATCACGTGATGTCTCGGGTTAAAGATTTTGCGAAATATAGATTCGTTTCACTCAGTGTATACACGATCGGTACATCGATCATCGCAACAGATGAATCTTTTTGCTATTAATAAATAATTGCCACTCATATTTTTTTTCATTTTCATAGAGTGTATAATAAAATAGAGGTCGAAAGGAACTGCTGCATTGACGGGTGTTATATATCAAAATTTCCCATTTTCATCGAGTTTAAATGAAATAACGTGTAAAGGGAAAATTCCTCACTGATCGGTGCATTTGTAATGACTAACTTATAATTATTCATTTTTAGAAAAAGTTTTCCCTGACTGGTAGATTTCCAATGAGAATTTTTTTATCACATATTTTTTTTCATTTTCATGGATTTTTTAACAAAATAATGTGTAGAAGAAAAGTTTCGCACTAACCGGTGTATATGTAATGACTAAAATGAAGATCCATAAGTATTTTTTTCACATTTTTTTTTTCATTTTCATGGAATTTTTAACAAAATAATATGTAAAAAGAAAGTTTCGCACTGACCGGTGTATATGTAATGTCTAAAATGTAGATTCATATGTAATTTTTATTACATTTTTCATTTTATTGGAATTTGTTTACAAAATAATGTGTAAAAGAAAGTTTTGCACTTACCTGTGTATATGTAATGACTAAAATGAAGTTTCATAAGTAATTTTCTATCACATTTTTTCATTATCATGGAATTTTTAACAAAATAATATGCAAAAGGAAAGTTTTGCACTGACCGGTGTATATTTAATGAAAAAAATGAAGATTCATAAGAAATTTTTTATCACATTTTTTTTCATTTTCAAGGAATTTTTTACAAAATAATTTTGTAAAGGAATGTTTTGCATTGAACGGTATATATGTAATGACTTCAATGAATGAAGGAAGTCACTGTATCGAACACAGGCTCTTGAATAGCGAATGAGCTGGGAGTTGCAAACTACATATGCCGACGCTGTTGGGAGGTTGCTACAAAGAAAAGGGAAATTTACTATTGGAAAGGTGAAGTCATCGCGTTTGTCGTACAGCTTAGATTGAAGTCTCCCTATGTTGTCAATTTCAGGGTGAAGGTCAAGGAACGAGGCTGATGTAGAAGTGTCTGTAATATCCTTACTTTCGAGCTCTTTTGGATAGATCAAATGAAGAAAATCACCAAAGCGAGGGTTTTTAAAATTTTATTAATAATTGCCAACACGATCAAAGGCATGATATTATTGTACTTATGCAGGTATATCTGTGTAGGTAATGATTAAAATATGTCAGATTTCATACAAATCATAATTCTGTAGTTTTGAAGGCAAATAAAATAAAATAAGTAGATATTTTATTTGTTATAAGGGAGCTTACATTTTGTCTTTTGCTCTGTCCTTGAGAGATTTTGGCTTTGCTATTTAGAAACAAATGGCAATTTGGTCTCTATCAGCATTTACACACATATCGGTATATTGATTTACCAAATGTTTTGATTCGATATGCATTGGAGACAAAAGTTGTCGAAATGTTCATATGCCGACACTAAATAGATAGTAACTTTGGAATTTGTTTTCTATAGAATATTAAGGAATGAAAGGCGAAAATCGGCCTAATTTCAGATCTTAATAATATTCGTGTCGTTAATAGAAAAACATTATAATTTCAATAAAAATGACATTAGTTCCCGTGATGAGCACATGTTGTTGCCATTGCAACATCTTTTTTCCCTTCTGTTATATTAATCTTTTCTAAAGCATTACACCAACCCGATGAATAAGCATATATAATGTATTTGCACTACTTTCAACATAAATGACAAATCTTTATATTGCCGTTTCTATCGTTGCCGTTTTTTTTCAACCAAAAAAGTGTTTAACTCTTTAGTTTGATGATATCTCGTAACTATTATTCCCCTGAACATGCATGTTGATTTACTTAAAAAAAGATGAAATGTTTATCAATGAATTAATACCCAGTTCAAAAGTTAATATTTTCTCAACTGTCATGATGTTTCCATAATAACGGCCAATCTTGTGCTTAAAATCTCTCATTTGCATTCACAGTGCTACTAAGTTGCACATTTATTTGACAACTGCAACATGGTGAATAAGCATGCAGATACGAATCATGGAGTCTGCCAAAATTTTTGGCTAGGCAAATAAATACAAATACAGCTGTAGTACCGAAACCAAGAAAAGAAAAAAAGAATGGCAAGTTTATTTTAAACATAAATACCAACTATTTTACATTAAAAAATTAACGTATTGGTTACAGGGTCAACTTTTGTTAAGCTTTTCTATTGCTATCGTTAGGGTTAAAGCAAAAATTAGAATAGGATTACCAGATATGTTCCTGACAATGTAAAGTTAAACATTTTACGTCATGTACAGCTTTATATGTTTGACAACCTTGAATAAACATTTAATAATTAGATGCATTATAAATGGACATCCCACAAATTCCTTACAAATACATGGCGAAGCTCAGTAATGAAACGCTCTTTTTTGTCTTTATCATCTTATAATCACCATTCAAAAACGAGAAAATATCAAGACCTCATATACTGGGCAAAAAATGAAGGATCAAAGTAGACAATAACACAATAGCATAACCAGTGATCCGATCTACATAAAATGTTGCATGGTGTATTCACTTATCATTATAAACATTTTCTGCAATTTTCAACTCTTAAAAATGTATCTTTTTTGAGAGTCGAAAAATTACGTTTTTTTGCAACATTACCCATGTAGTCCATGGGCTTAAATAACCCCCCTTTGTCTTCAGTTACTCCAAGGACTTTAAAAAATTACAAAAATATATGAAACGAAATGCATACGAGTTTCTATAGAGCACTAAACTTAAACAAAGTCCAAATATCAATTTTCGTTGGTATTTTATGAGGGCAGTGGTAACGTGTTATTTTTATATTTTTAGAACGCAATGAGTATGAAATGGCACTTATGTAGAATACTCGTAAATGTTATACCAAACATTGTCATATTAATTTTTTTATCGAGTTGTTCAATCTTATGACTGTCTACTGATTTCAATTAACTGAAAATTGTTGAAAATTTGAAGAGAAACAAACATTCAAATTGGAGTGCCCATTTTTCCCGTACACGAATTTCCTTTTTTTTCGTTTTTAGGGGGATGGTTCAGTGCTACGCAGATTAAACGTTTTGATTTAAAAGCGTTGTTTGAAATATTAAGACACATATATTGCTTTAGAAAAGACCTCATTACATCGGTTAATGACTAAAATTTGACTTGTTTTCAAGGTGGATAGATTTTTAGATAAAATTCCGAGGTCTGTGTTTTTCGAGAAAGCGTCCTCTCGTAGAGAATTGTAGAGAATTGTATGTTCAAGATGGCTATAATATTACAGCGAACTTCACTTTCTGGATGTCTAGCAATACTGAATACATGCGTCTTATGTGGATTTACTTCATTTTCTTTAATTCTTTTAGAGCTATTTAGAGATTTCAACACCAGATTTTAATATGAGCAAAAAATAATCTTATTTCACGTCACTGTTTACACATTTAACAAAAGGAAATGCATTCTTTTGAAATGATTATTTGATGACTTAATTCCCTTCCATCTGATATGTATATTTCAAGTGCATTCAAAGTATGCAGCCAAGAAGGCACTAAATGTGCTTTCTTAATATAATACTTGGATAAGTATAACTGCGGAATGCTATCCACTCATGGATGACATAAACTTCATAAACTACATAAATTACAACTACGGTAAAAATGAAAAATAATAGAGAAGACTCAGTTGGGAATAGCCACAGCTCTAAGACTTGGTTGAAAACTAAACGTTCGGGGCATGACTCAAAGTGGCTGAAAAAAAAAGGTTAAATAGGTTTATATTTTACAAAAAAAAATGAAAACTACCGAGTTTTAGTAATTTTTGAAATCCGTAATATTTTCGTGCGTTATACGCAAATGATGACGTCATAGAAAAAATGTTGCCCAATCAATTTCATGGTAGAGAACATTCATCTAAGCTGCAAAAAATATTATGTATGCAGGGCCAATCTACAATTTTCGTGGATCTACTCCTTCGAGTGAAAACGAAAATATTACACTTTTAAGTGGTGTACTATACGGGGCACCATTTTGTCTTGGCGTGCAGGTTATGTTCAAGTTAACATGTTTTCTTTTGAAGAGGGGACATAGAAAGACTGATGATCTAGATGGGAGTTTTGGGATTACACGGAAAATTCATTTCAGCTATTTACAGGCATTAAGGCATTATCAGTGTTAATCCTTTAAGACTAGATACCTATATCAGTTTTTTAGCCACAGGTACTTGTAGAATTTTTCACTAGGGAAGCTTAATACCCATGTTGGCCATGGGCTTAAATAACCCTCATTTGTCTTCAGTTACTCCAAATCTTTGACTGATACCTCTCATTTATGAAAAAAATGAATAAATAAATTGACAGTTTGGTATATAAAAGCCGTTATCACTGCCCCTATAAAATACCAACAAAAATTGTTATTTAGACACTGATTAAGTTCAGTGCTCTATAGAAACTCGTATGCATTTCGTTTCATATATTTTTTTAAATGTTTAAGTCCTTTTAATCTACTTTTTTGAAAGTAAATCATGTTTATATGATGCATACATTATTTCAATGACCACACTGTCACTTTATCAAATTAATCAACAAAACACATGCAATAATATTTTCATTTTCGCCTCAGCTTTGTCTTTTTTCCACATCTCATCTATGAGGAGTTTAAGTTCATTAAAAGACAGGATCAAATGAAAGTACATGACATCTTCTTTACAACAAGTATCAGTCAAAAAATTTTGTTAAAAAAATTTATCCTTCATCCTTCAAACTTCATCCAAAACAAAACCCCTACTTAAGCAAATTTTCTATAAAATTGTGAAATATTTTTGCTTATGTTCGCATCCATATAACTAGAAAATGCAAAATTTGCGTCGTATTTTACAATGATGCCTGACTTATATCATGATTTTCGTATTTAACAGACTGTTGGTTTTATGGATTTTGAACATTTTGAATATGGATTTCCTTTGTTTAGGTTATAGTGCTGCTGATGAGGAATTAATTTCCGAAATGGTCCTACAGCTCATTAAAATTATTACAGTTGGAGTTCTCATATGTGTTGTGATCTCATTTACTCCATATCCTTTCGTAAAATATTTAATACAGGAGTTTGTCTTTTAGTGCAGTGTGGAGTTGAAGTGTTTTGCATTCGCCATTTAAGCTGGCTTTGCTGACCAGGTTCTTTTGCAGGCCGACCACCTTTGCTTTCGCCAAGGTGGTCGGTAAAAACGGAAATTTTTCAGTTCCGGTCTGACATAGCTCCGTCGTCAGTGTTGCCTTCATTAGGATGGCGGATTCGAACAAACAAAGTCGATATTTTCTTTTGTACAACATACAAAAAGAGCATACATCTCTACCACGTGTAATTGTTTTACCAACTCAGTTGGTAAAACAATTCAACGTTGTAGAGATGTATGCTAAAACAATCCAACGTTGTAGAGATGTATGCTCTTTATTTTACTTAGATATGGTGTACTTGTACATGAGATAATATTTCATGTGTATACTCTGTTAAATATAACTTGTATCTAAATTTACGTAAATTCTAAAATCAAAATTTTAACTCCCTCCATCGCAGTTTTGTCCTTTGCTATATATAAATCCACAGTAACTTCGGTATTTAGTTATTTGTTACCACTGGGTCGATGCCTCTGCTGGTGGACTGTTAGTCCCCGAGGGTATTCTCCAGTCCAGTAGTCAGTACTTCAGTGCTGAACCGAAAGCCGATTCTATTTAGAACCTTCCAGTATCTAAATTTATGTCAATTGTGTTGAAAACTAAGGAGTATCTCCCTCATGCAAAGCTCTGTCCTTAGCTGATTTTGGCATTACATTTAAATCTTATTGGTTATTTGTGCTCTTTCAGTTTTAACATGTTTTGAGTTTATGGTCTTCCAAACCTTTCGATTTTATCAGCACTGAAGAGACATACGTTGTCGAAATGCACATATTTATGTGAAAATAAATTCACACTAACTTCGGTATTTAGTTATTTGTTACCACTTGGTCGATGCCTTTGTTGGTGGACTGTTAGTCCCCGAGGGTATTCACCAGCCAAGTAGTCAGTTCTTCGGTTCTGACCCGAAAGCCGATTCTTCTTGGAACCTTACAAAATCTAAATTTATGTAAATTTTGTTGAAAACTAAGGAGTATCTCCCTCATGCAAAGCTCTGTCCAAAGCTGATTTTTTATTTACATTTAGATCTTATTGGTTATTTGTGCTCTCTCAGTTTTTAACATGTTTTGAGTTTATGGTCTTCCAAACGTTTCGATTTTATCTGCACTGAAGAGACATAAGTTGTCGAAATGCGCATATGCAGAAAGTAAATTCACAGTAACTTCGGTATTTAGTTATTTGATATTACTGGTTTTTCGGATTTCTCTAGGTTTTATGCATTTTAAACTTTTTTGATATTGATTTCCTTTGTTTGGGTTCAAGTGCTGCTGATGGGGAATTGATTTCATAAATTTGTCATACAGTTCATCAAAATTATTGCAGTTCGAGTTATAATATGTGTTATGGTGTCGTGTTCATTTACTCCATATCCTTCCGTAAAATATGTTATAGACTTAAACTCAATATTTTGCCCGAAATTGATAAAACATGAGGTTTTCGGTAATTTACATTTTGTAAAAATTAACTATTTCAAATCCCGAGGATATATATGCAGATGTATCAATTAATTTTACTTTACAACTCCCAAAAGATTGACTGTCTATATATAGACAAATGACGAAAGCATTCTAAAAGATGCATTACATGTATCGTAATATGCAATTTTAAAGTAACAATAAGGATAAAATTGAATTTTTGATTCGACATACCTGAAAAATAAGAGTTTTCGGCATTTTAGAATTTAAAAAAAATTCAAAGTTGAATTCAAATTTGTTAACTAGACATTCCTAGTGGCGATGAAGTTGGTTTCAAATATACGTTTTTTTATTGTATAAATGTACAAGAAGTGGTCACTGCCATGCAAAATACCAACATTCCCCACCCACAAAAAGTATAGGCAAAAATACGTGACATAAAAGTCGATCAACCGACAGGAAATTCAGAAGAATCATTTTTTCATAGAATATTTATCATAAAATTAATCTTAATTGAACAAAATTCTATTCAAAAGTAACGAGTATCTCCTGCTCGCATGGCTCTATTCGTAGCTGATTTGGGCATTTCTGTTTTGATCCTGTTTATAATTTGTTATTTTTGATCTTTTACATATATTTATGTATATGAATTTCCAATTTTTTATTGGATCTACACTGAAGAGACATAAGTTGTTGAAATGCGCATATGCCGGAACTATTAGTTATTTAACATCTCTGAGCCAACAATAAGTCTGAAACAATAGTGTTTGGAATAATTTGCTTTGTTCTTTGAATATCATAGACCATATCTATCGGTAATCAATATATATCTATTTAGATTTTTACGATCCTTAGGTCAGATAGTAAATATTTGCAAAATATAAAAAAAAACAACTGAAAATTTCCATTTTTGAAAAAAATAAAGTCAAAAATCTTTTAGAGACTTTCATTGCATCACAAAATTAGGCATAACAACTGGATAAATGACGCCAGTGTTTTTGTTTTTGTTTTTTGTTTTTTTGTTTTTTGTTTTTTTTTGTTTTTTTATAGAAATTAACAGCCCCAAAAATGGGATTTTTACCATTCTTTTTGTAGTGGGGAGGGGACACAATTTTCGCATCCCCAGACTATAGCAAATTTGCAAATTGTTTAAAATTATATTCATTGTACAGAATATAAAATTAAATTTCATTTGAAAGCAAATTTCGGTACAGTTCTATGGAAATTATAAAGATAAACAGATTAAGTTTAGGTAAAAACGAAAATATGAATTTTACGTGTTGTCCTATAAAATAGCCATATACCGTCTATGCGTACATGTAATACTCATGCTAACATACTTTATTTTCAAGAGGGCACATAAAAGAACTCAAAAATCGTCCTGGTTTGGAAGTTGGGTTTCATTGATAGTAATCACAGCCCGAGGACTATTTATTTGTAGCTAAATTTACCAGAGAAACTAAAGACCTTCTAAAGTAGTATTCAAATGTATATTTTAGCTATATTATACAATTTCACACGTAAATATGTACATTGGAACATCTGCTAGAATTTCCATTTATTTGTCATTGAGATATGGATTTCTTTATAATCGAACATGTCTTTAGAATATTAATAGGATTCGGCGCCAAAATGATATTAACGTTTCAAGTGTTATGCTCATATATGATGCAGAATTCACTTATACTAAAATGCTGATGCAAACTCGTAAAATGCAAAATGTTTATTATTTTCAGTAAATAATAAAGTTTTCTATTTTCTTTTATTTCTCTTGAATAACAACAAATTTGTTATTATCAGAAAAGCGACTTAATTTAACCATTAAATCACATATTCCTATATTAGTATAAGTACTGTCATACCTTTTTTTCTTTTTTTTTTAATCAAAGGAAATGATTTTTCAAAAACATATGATATAATTCAATTTTTGTGCTGAATAAAGCATTAATTGACAACCGTAAAAGATGGCCTTGACAAATATTGTGATACTAGCTTTTCAAGAAGTGGTGTAAATGAAATGTGGATATTAAAAAAAATGAACTGCTCGACATCTTAAAATCAAGATCATTATCACACTGTAACAGGATTAAAACTTTTGACTTTTCCACGATTTATACTAAAATTCCTCACGAACAATTGAAATCACGGTTGAAAGTTTTAATTCATAGATGTTACTCCCGCAAGAACAACAGACAAAGATACAAGTACATTATTGTAGGCAGAGAACAAGCATGCTTTGTGAAATACGATTCAGAATCACAGAAAAAATATACAGAGGAAAAAGTGATTACAATGTTTGAGTTTCTGATCGACAATATATTTGTCCAGTATGGAGGACTTGTTTTTCAACAGACTACCTGAATTCCATTGGATACAAAATGTGCACCTCTTTTGACCGATCTGTTTTTCCACTCATATGAAGCTGATTTCATCGAAGGTCTTGTTCAAAATAAAGATAAAAAACTGACCCAGTCCCTCAATTTCAGCTTCTGTTATATAGATTATATTTTATCACTAAACAACCCTCTATTTGGTGATTTTCTTCATCTTATCTATCCAAAAGAGCTCGAGATTAAGGATACTGCAGATACTTCTACATCAGCCTCGTTCCTTGACATTCATTTTTAAATTACTACGAACTATATTATATGACAAATGCGATGACTTTACTTTTCCAATTGTCAACTTTCCTTTTCTATGTGGCAACATTCCTAAAGCACTGACAGAAGTTTTACGGTCGACATCACTATCTTGTGGACCGCTATTGGATATTTGTTTCCCACATGACAACAGATATTTCCCTTTGCCACTAAAGTTTGTTTTTCCTCTACTGGATTTGACTTTGATACCGGAGTTGACATGTTCAACACGACGGGTGTCTTATTAGAAGCAGGAGATGCTTACTCCACCGGTGCACCTGTTTTTTATTGAGTCCGTGTGGTTCATTTTTGTATATATGTGTGTCTTCATTTTCTTTTCTGTGCCGTGCTCATGTTATTTCTTTTTTTCTTTGTTGTCCCACGTTGTCATTGTTTTTGGATTGTTCGTTATAGAATTACGGTTCGGTTTTCAGTTACTTTTAGGAATTTTTTTTTAAATTTTCAATTAAATATAAATATTAAATTTTGATGTGAAAACGAAGTTTCCAACTGAACTATTTCTTGTCCAAAATTAATCCTGATATTGTCTTTATAAATTAGATATTTACATATTTCCCTGATAAAAAAACATCAATATGCCGATTAGTCATGCATTACAACTTCTCTTATTAAATGTTTTGATACATAAACTACACATATTATGTCCAATCAAAGTCAACGCAAACATATTTTTATTTATATTTATTTTTATTTTTTGCTGCTATTGTTTTATGCTTGGTGTTAAATCTTTCCAATTAAGTTACATAAACTCCTTGATAAATCACTGCATTTAAGAAAAAATATTTCATGTTTAGCTTTCTGATCTAATTTCCAGTAACAGGTCATTCATATCCTCCTTGAACATCCATACTAAAAATAAAAATCAAGACCTACCATACCTCTTTAGGTACAAAAACTTCCACAAAAATCTCTATTAGCAAAGGTACATCGAGGAATATTTATCTTGCTGAAAAAACTTACTTGTCAATTGAACTAATTTTTTGTCAGCAGTCAAAAGACAGGCTTAAGACATACGGATAATGACCGAATTGACATAAAATATTTCTTTCAATTGCTTAACAGTTTTTACTGGTACCCCTCCATTTATAAACAAATGGCATTAAATGATAGCATATTGTATTTGCTTGACTCATAATACTCATATTGGACATTCCTTTACTGGATATTTTCTAAAAATCTGAAACTTTTAAACCTCACCCTATAAAATTTTACGATTTTTCTTGAAATTGTATAAGTTTAATAGTCTATAGAATTCCTTGTTTATCCCATTTCAATATTGTGACAATTGTTGTTAGTCTTTCAATCAATGATCTTTCCTGAATATAAAACATGTTAACGTTACGTTAACATGATTTAAATGACCAAACTGCAACTTTTAAATATACCAAAAAGACAGATCTTTCAATATTTTTTTTTTTTGTTTTCACCCGGGTTTTTTAGTGACCTTTCTTATCTATGAGTACATTTTCAATTAATTAAAAGTTGGTATAAAATGAAAGTACTTATTGTCTACTTTGCAGAAAACATAAACTATACCATTTTTAAAGTAATGTAAACTTCTACATCAATAAAGCTTACCCCCTTCCAAATAGATTTTCTCTAAAATTTACATTTCATTTCTCCATGTTGGCATAATACTTACCAGAACACAGAAAATGTGTGTTGTAAATATTAATATTGCATCAGTTGTATCATTTCTAGGCATTTTAACACCTATTCGACAACTAAAACTCAATATTTTGACTGAAACGGATGAAAAATTGGAATTTTTAGCATTACAGATTTGCCAATAATTCATCATTTAATTGTTCTTTATATCAAATATGGAGAATTTATCTGCATATATGATTTTTTTTTTTTT